>JASSRZ010000053.1:19853420-19872557 GCA_032164315.1 Malacoctenus gilli | reverse complement strand
GTGTGTGTGTGTGTGTGTGTGTGTGTGTGTGTGTGTGTGTGTGTGTGTGTGTGTGTGTGTGTGTGTGTGTGTTGATCTGCTGATGTGGTATTTCCTCGTTTTTTTTTTGTCCCCAGGTACATCCAGATGCCGAGGCCCTTCTGTTTCGAGCCCAGCAACCGTTACGTGGTGTCCATCAGGTTCCAGCGCCACGGGGTCACCCACAGACATCTGACTGCCTTCATTCTCGTTGATTCGGTGAGCCGAAAGCGTTCTCTAATGCGACGCCCTGGGAGGTTTCCAAAGGTCACAGTAATCTTTAGAGTGCAAGGCGCTGGGATTTTTGACACAGCTCCAACAGTGGAGCTGCAGTGGGGAAAAAAACCCAACATCTTAAGCACAGTTGGGGTCCACTGCTCTACTTTAGCTTACAAGACTCGAGGTGCCCCCCTAGTGGTGAGAAAAGGAAAAGGCTGACACTTCTTGAGGCGTCTTTTGCTTCTCCACCAACTTTCATGTATTTTCATTTTTTTTGTTTTATTTCTTTAATTTTATTGTTATTTTAACATAATATGAATAATATATTGATTCAACCTTCAGGACAACTTCCTGTTGACCTTTACCCCTGCATCTCAAAGTGATGACACCATCATATGTGTTTGGAGTCTTTGAGTCTCGCATTAATTTCTTTTGTTCTTTCACCTTTCAACCTCCTTTTTCACGCGCAGCTGGTGCTGATCCCCAAATACACCGAGCTTCCCGGTTTCCTGGGAAACGAGCCGGAAGCGGAGCGGCGCCGGGAGGAGATGATTCGCTACATGTGCCTGGACTCCTTCATGATCACGCCGATGCCTGCCCTGGCCGACATGTGCACCAAACTCATCTGCAGCATCTCGGCCATCATTCATGACGGCGGTCTGCGTAAGTCACAAGCGTCAACTGGAAAACGAGGCGAAGTCATTTTTTTGGTTTTTGGATCTTGACTCTTGGATGCTGCGTGTGTGTTTTTCCCTCCAGCCTGTCAGTGTGACCCGCAGGGGTCGCTCAGCGGTGAGTGTGACAGGGTCGGGGGTCAGTGCCGTTGCAAAGCGAACGTGATGGGTCAGCGCTGCGACCAGTGCGCCCCTGGAACGTACGGCTTCGGAGCTTATGGCTGCACTGGTGAGTTGCTCACATCATGTCAGTCACAGCATGTTGTTCCTCCTGAGGGGAGTGAGTGTTCGAGAGGACACTTAGGCCCCTTGCAATGGCAGATGCATTTATTATTGGTTGTCTCGACTCAAAATGTTCAATGAAAAACTTGGAGTTATCCAAGTTCCATCATCAGCACCAAAAATCCCTGACTGACCTTTTGACTCTTCAGCCTGCGACTGCCACTCCGAGGGTTCCCTGAGCCACCAGTGTGACCCGGTTACTGGTCAGTGCCCGTGCCGGCCAGGAGCGACGGGACGCCAGTGCTCCGACTGCCAGCCGGGCCAGTGGGGCTTCCCCGGCTGCAGCCCCTGCCAGTGCAACGGCCACGCAGACCTCTGCGACCCCCGCACGGGAGAGTGTCGAAACTGCAGGGACTTCACAGCGGGCCACCTCTGCGAGAGGTAAGGGGAGCTCGATGCTGCCCCCTTGTGGATCAGTCATGCCACTTGATGGTGAAACACCTGGCTCCTTTTGTCCCAGGTGTCAAGATGGCTTCTTTGGGAACCCCGTCCTGGGCTTCGGGGAGCACTGCCGGCCCTGCCCCTGCCCGGGTAACCCTGGCACTGACCACTTCAACGGGGACTCCTGTCACGCTGACCATTCGTCCAATCAGATCATCTGCTCCTGCAGGCAGGGCTACACTGGTGAGTTGACGTTTGTCACAAGTTCAGCACTGTGCAGCAAACTTCTCATTGATCTCAGGTGTCTTCCTTCAGGTTACCGCTGCGACCAGTGCGCCCCTGGTTACTATGGCAACCCAGATCAGCCAGGTGGGCGCTGCCTGCCGTGCGAGTGCAATGGCAACATCGACACCCGGGATCCCGGTTCGTGTGACCCCAGGACCGGCCAGTGCCTCAAGTGCCTGCACCACACTGATGGCCCGTCCTGTGACCACTGCCAAGTCGGTTACTACGGCAACGCGGTGTCTCAGGATTGTAGACGTAAGCTGAGTTTGAGGGATATTCGAGTTGCTCACACGTGTTTCAATTTTACATTATCAAATGTCTTCTGGATAAATAACTATGTCATTTAAGCGAAGGCCCGTGTCTCCGTCCTCAGGCTGCACCTGCGTGACCGCTGGCACTGTCCAGTCGGCCTGCAGCGAGGGCCGGTGCCACTGCGACCGACGGACCGGGGCCTGTCCCTGCCGCGAGAACGTGAGCGGCCACAACTGCGACCAGTGCGCCCCCAACCACTGGAACTATGGCCAGGAGCGAGGCTGCGAGCCGTGCAGCTGCAGCCCGCAGCATTCCCTGGGAGCTCACTGCAACATGGTGAGGACCGATCCCGGGGGACCGAGGACGGCGCTCCGTGGGAAAGGGCCCCTCGCTGATGTCGTGGAGGCGTCTCACTCTGTCCCTCTGCAGTTCACAGGCCACTGCCACTGCCGTCCGGGCTTCGGAGGGAAACAGTGCACTGAGTGTGAGCAGTTTTACTGGGGGGACCCACGCGTGCGGTGTCAAGGTGAGCCAACTTTAGACAGTCTTCAAACCCTTGATTTTGGACAACAGCAGGATATTTGATTTTCAGTAAATCTGTTTTTGTTTTATGTCTTCCCTCACCTATCCTCCTCTCATCTGCCTTCCCTCCCCCATTCAGAGTGCAACTGTCACCCGCTGGGCTCGGAGATGGCCCAGTGCGACCGAGCGACGGGCGCGTGCGAGTGCAGGGAAGGCGCGGCGGGCAAGCGCTGCGACGAGTGCGCCCGCGGCTTCACCGGCGTCTTCCCCAAGTGCGTCCAGTGCCACCCGTGCTTCCAGCTGTGGGACGACGCCGTGTGCCAGATCAAGCGGGACTTGGAGCACATTCAGTACGTGGTGCGCAAGATCGTGGAGAGCGGCGCGACGCCGGGACTGGGCGACAAGCGCCTCAGAGAGCTGGAGAGGAAGCTGAAGCAGGTGCAGGACCTTATCAGCAGGGAGGACAGCGAGAAGGCCCACCAGCTGATCGGGCAGGGCATCGACGACCTCAGGTGGGAGCGTCCGGTGGTGTTCGGATCTGCAATGCCTCCCCTTTACCTCGGCACTGAGCGAAGCCCGCATGTGTGTGCTTTTCAGGGCTGAGATCGCGCTGACAGATGGGCGTCTGATGAGCATCGGTCGTGAGCTGAACACAACGGGGGAGGAGGAAAGGGTGCTGAAGCAGATCTTGGGCGACCTGGAGGAGGAGCTGAGGGACCTCAACAAAACTGTGGCCTTCAAGCAGCAACAGGTGGAGGATTACCTCTCCTCAGGGTTCAAAGGTGATGACGCTCACACTTTGGCATAAGGCTCAAAATGATGGCAGCCCCACTGCTGAATTTTCATTTAAGTTTAGTTGGTAAGAGTGAAAAAAATGTCAGAAAAAGTCTAAAAATGACACAATTTATCAAACTCATCTATAACTTTTAGTTACCGTGTTTTCCGCATGTGTTTTTCTTTCAAACAATCAGCAACTAACGTAATCCAGTGGTATATACAGTTTGCAGCACTGAAAGAAGAACAAAAAACATGTATTGACATATGATAAAAGGTATAAATTGCGACCAAAGCATACATACAATGAGTACCGCTTCAACGCTTTGTGTAAAAGTTGCAAAAAACAGTTGATCACATTGAGAGGGTCCTGGGTTCACACTCGGGTGGAGAGTTAGCATGTTTTCCTTCTGAGCGCAGCAGTCTCCTCTTGGTAGTCTACGAATAAAAAGCTTCATAGTTCAATAAACGTGAAACAAGTCACAAAGAAGATTTACAATCTATCGCTCTTTCAAACATAAACTCATGCATCTTTTCTTCTCCCAGATCAATTCAAGAAGGTTCAAAAATACTACCAGGAGTCGGCGCAGGCTGAGCAGAGGTGCAACGCCTCGGTGTCCGGCAGTCTAAGCCCCGTGGAGCAGTCCATGGGAACCCGAAGAGTGACCGAGGAGCTACTGAATGCCAGCAAGGACAAGTTCCTCCGCGCGCTGGCCGCTCAGAACAAGTCGCTGAGCGAGCTGCAGGAGAAGGCCCACGACCTGGACAAGAGGGTCGATCACCTCAGCGACAAGGTGGGCTCGCACCGCCGTTTGTTCACAGAGTGGTGCTTCGTTAGAAATGGCGTGTGTCTTAATGGGGATGCTGTTTCGCTCTGAAGGTATGCGGCGGTCATAGCAATGCCACTGTGAACGGCAGCTGCCCAGACAGCCCTTGTGGTGGCGCCGGCTGCCGTGACGATCAACGTAAACGCCTGTGTGGCGGAGAGGGCTGTAACGGGACGGTGAGCGCTTCCGTCGCGGCGCTGAAAGACGCCACAAACGTCACAGACATCCTGACCGCCGCCAATGAGGAGCTGCAGGACATATCCAAAAGGGTAAGGCCAGTCCCTGGAGACAGAGCAGGTTTCTTCCCGTCAACCTGACCCCGTCCTCTCTGTGTCCAGCTCCAGAACATGGCGCTCCTGACGCAGGATGTGAAGAACCAGGCCGCGAACGCCTTGGAGCGGGCGCAGAAGAAGAAGAACCTCTTCGAGAACAACAACAAGCAGCTCAAGGACTTCATCAAGAAGATCAAAGACTTCCTGACCGGTATGCCACTGATCACGCTCTGACCGCCACCCTGAGCCCAGCACCTCCAGCGTCCAAATCACAAACCTCCTCCCCTGAAACTTTTGTCTCCGCCGCGCCGCCGCCGCCGACCAGAGGAGGGAGCTGATCCGGAGAGCATTGAGCGGGTGGCCATGCAGGTGCTGGCCATCCAGCTGCCGCTCAACCGGACCACTCTGGATGGGATGATCATGCAGATCAAGGACAGGCTGTCCAACCTCACCAACATCGAGGGGATCATCAACCAAACCTCCGAGCACATCAGCACGGCCAAGGAGCTGCTCGAGAAGGCCAAGGACGCCAAGTGAGACCCAGCAAATGCAATATCACGGGAACTCATTAGAGTGGCACTTGCTGAACAGAGTAACAGGATTCCCTTGTGGAGTTTGCATGCTATCCCCCCGGTGTGCCTGCAAAGCTTTCTCATGGCTACTCGGCGAGCACAACGGGTGACTGCATGTTTGTGTGTGTACGAAGTGGGGCTATATCGAAACACGTCCGTCCTGACCCTGCAGGAGCCGAGCGGAGGGAGTGAAGGACATCACCAATAATACCAAGCAGGCGCTGGACGTAGCTGAGAAGGCCATAGAAGAAGCACGTGCGGCGCTCGGCCAAGCCCACCGCAACCTGAACAGCACCAGGAACGCCACCGCTGAGGTACAGCGCCAGACAGGGTGCAGTCAGACAGACGACTGGGCTGAATGTGTCACTTTCTTTGTGTAATTGAGAACAAATAATAAGCTAAATCTAATATTTACATCATAAAAAGCACGTTTTTAAAAGTCAAATGCAATATGTAGCATGGAAACAAAGTACAACAAAAAAAATACAGCGACATGCAACAGTGAAAATGTGATCTCGACAGCTGTTAGCAATGTTGTCATGCCTTAGAAAAACCTTGTTTGCAATGCGATTGTAAATTTAGATGTAAGTGTCTGAGTTTTCCTCTTGACGAATAAGAGCTGGAAGCTCTGCCTGGCTCAGCTTTCCAGATGTACTGATGGGATGTGTTTGGGGCTGCGTGGTGTCATGGTCCTTACTGTCCCCTCTCTGTGAGCCGGGCCTGTGTTTGGGCTGAACGGGGGTCTCTGTGTGCAGCGTTCAAGTTCTCCCTGTGTGTGCAGACCTTCTCCAGGTTTGCTGGCTTTCTCCAACAACCCATCAACGCATCATGTTGCGAGTCAACAGCCGGAGGTCTCCACAGTTACATGAGCTCACAGGCAGAGAGTCAAGAGCACTTAACTTTGCACCAAAGCCTGATCTGCACCTGCAGCGCTGCAGTCGGACCCCCTGCCCCCCCCCCACCCCCCACCCTGATTACATATTACATCTGATCTGCCGGCCCTCAGGTACAAGACAGGCTGGTTCAGCTGGAGGACAAGCAGATGGACGTCATGATGCGTTTGAGTAACCTCTCGGCTGGAGTGGAGGCTCTCCGGAACAAGACGGAGCAGAACAGACTCATGGCAAAGGAGGCGATATCGCTGGCCAACAACGCCACGCACCTGGCGTCCACTGTCGGGCATGTGAGTGTGCGCGTAAATGCACAAGAGGGGATTTTAGCAGGATTAGTGACAAATAAAGTTACCAACCAACCGCTTTGACGTGGTCCCACAGAGCCTCAACAACACGGAGCAGCGATACCAGGAGCTGAAGGCGAAGATGGACTCTCTCGGCGGGGACGCGGGAGGTCTGGGCAATGTCCACCAGAGGGCCAAAGACATCAAGAAGGAAGCAGAGGACCTGCTCGACAAGGCCAAGAATGGGATTAAACAGCTCGACAGTGAGTACATGGCGTCGCTCTCTTCAGTTGGACTCCGGAAACGTTTCACTTTGAAAACGAGGAAACTCTCTCAACAGTGGAAGTCTGAACATGACACATGAAACAGCAGAACAAACCATTTATCGTGTTTGCCTTCATCAATGTGTAATGTCGGTCACTTCTACCAGATCACATGAATTAGTGTTTTGGTAGTATAATAACTGACAAAGCACAAAAATATTCACTGCACCTAGAAGAGTTTGCATTGGTCAGAATCGTACCAGCTCTAATTGGCTTTGAAAAAGAGGTGCAAACTGGCTCAGCCTTCACAGGATGCACTGCTGCTCCTGTGCTGGGAGGCATTTGGTCAGCTGCACACCACCATTTTGATTAAAGTTTAATATACAATAATTTGTCTTTTGCTGCTCAGGGCTTGCAAATTTACTATATTTTTCATCTCTTTTGTTATTCATCTCCACTTTGGCATCCTTCAGATTTTCTACCATATATATAACAAAAGTCTCCTTTGCAGGTTGCCCACATTTTTTTTTACCACCTGTTGTAGCAGGTACAATGAGTTGAAAATGAGGCTTTACATTCTTGCTTCTGCGAGACATTGAAAGATTAGTGGGGTCTTTTCTGCTCTCCGCTGCAAATATGTGTCCCTGACGGGTTGTCATGGTGATCTCCACTCGATCCCCCGTGTGCCTGCAGAGCTGGAGAAAAAGTTCCGGAACAACGAGCAGCGGATGGAGAGGCAGCGCCTGGAGCTGAACGAACTGCGGGACAACGCCACCGTGGCACGGGACGAAATCCGAAAGAAGGTGCAGCAGTACAGTAGCTGCGTGTGATGCTGTGGTTACGCCCCTACCTCCCCCCCACCCCCCGTGGAGAGCTGTGCTGTTTCAGGTTTCACAGAGATGCCTTACTCTGTCCACGTAATGTTTTCCTCAAGCCACTATGACAAGTGTAAATTGCTCATTTTTATGTATAAGATCCTGATGACTCATTTGAATAACTTCCTTAATAAGAAATGTATCAGAATATGCTATCAAAGTTATTTTAAAAAAGAAAAAAACGGTTGTACATTTGAGTGTTTCTATCGCGTTCAACCACTTTTACTTTATATATTGTGGAACAAGTCCAACAAGAGATGAGTGGAAAAATTTGAGTTTTTTTCTTTTGTTGTCATGAAAATAAATTTAAAAGTATTCCTGGAAACAAAATACTTTCTGGGATGTGATGATGGAGACAAATAAACAAGGTGCAGTTTATTTTACGTCATCGCGTCTGCCTCTTTGTACGTGCTGCTGTTGCAGTAGAAGATATGAACATTTGAAGGATGCTAAATTTCACATGAAGATTCTTGTTTTCTGGTTCCAATTTTCAATGTTCCTTTTGGCGACCACTTGATCGCTTCATAGTAAACACAAGGGGGCGCTCACATCCTGCTGACAGGATGGTGATTAAAGTGGTGATTAAAACAGAACTACGCCTTTTTTCTACTTATTCATTAGAGGTAATGTTTCATGTTTGAAACGCTGAAAGAGGCTTTACTGAGCCCTGTAATAAAATAAAGGGGATTTTCCGTCTTTCTCAAGGACCTACTTTCATCATGACTTATTTTACAACAATAAGATCATCTTTTTTTAAACTTGCTTATAATGTTGTGTTTGGTCAGACAGTTTACAACCTATTAAAAAAACATTATTTTAAGTTAGTCATCTCGACGCCTTCTTAAATCCATCCAAAATATTCTGTGCAGGAATGATCTTTAACTGAATGTGAAAGTACAAACGACATGTCTCTTGTCAGGCTTGTCACCTGTCCAACCTTTCCTGCAACACAAGGTTTCATTCAGACTGTCATCTGTTGCTTTTCATACACTCACATCCCACGTGTTTTTGACTTAACTCTTACTTTGAACAGTTTGCGTTCTTGTACTTTACATTACATTGGAGCAATTGTGACAAAAGTTTGTATTGCCAGCACTGTGCAACAAACACATCACGCGCCAAAAAAATGAAGACGATGATATTTCAGTTTTACACTTATTTGTGATGTTCATCGAATAAGTTGGGGGTTTTTTTTCTTCAAACGTAAGCATTGGAAAGCATATGTTGGACTTCCGGTTTAAAGTTTTTAATACAATACCTTGCTGCTTTGTCTTGAATGCTATTGAGTTGCGTTCTTTTTGTAAAAACTGGCCTTCCCTGTTTAACTTAGAAAGTTGACGTGTTTGACAAGATGAAAAAAATTAATACACTTTTCTTTTTTTTCTTATTTATTTTTTATTTTGAGAAAACTGAAAAAAATAGTATAAAAATCACCGTACTTCCTGTTTTCATTCCTCAGCCAATTGGTGGTCAGACAGCCGGAAGCCGGCAGGTACCTGTGGCGAGTCCTGTGGACTCAGATTTGTATCACGGGCAGTGTTCGGACACAGATGTGTTTTAGGCGCGGTCACAAAACCTGCCAGTGATGATTTGATGCTGCGCGCGCGCTCCCGCCATCGTTTGCACGCGTTCTTGTGTCAGGGACCCGGCACCTCTGTACGACCCTCGGCTCGGGGGGGGGGGGGGGGGGGGGCGGGCCCCCCGCTCGGCCCTGCCCCCGTTTTCGTCGCCGGAGCCTGCGCGGAGGAGGGACTCCTTCCCGCAGCCAGTACGCCGTCGCTCAGCCCCTCCTCAGTCCGACTAGTGCGCAACAAGTGTCGGAAGGACTGTGTGATCACGAGCCGGACGGACTATAGGAACCGAACTGCGCGCGCGACCTCGCTCTCCTGGTGAGACTTTGAAGCGACCGCCGGAAAAACTTCGCTGCATGCGTATATTTTAAACTTGCAATGAAGGGGGACGGACCACTCACACGGTGGATACAGACATTAAAATAAACCTGACTGCATTTAAAAAAGAAGTTTTGTATTTAAGTTTTATTGGGCTTTTTTTTTCTTCCAACGTTTTTCCCACCATTTAATTGTCGCTTTTCTACAAGCAATGCTAGTTCTAAGTCTTTTCTGTTTTGTCGCACTTCGTTCCAGTTCATCATTCTGCCACTTGTTACAGGTTGTCCGCGGTCCCGCGGGGTTGACGTGCCTGCGCAGAGATGCAATCCCCTCTGCTGTTGCTCGTCCTGGGTGAGTAGGCGCGCGCGTGCGTCGCGCTTTGAAGCTGAACCCGTGTTTTGCGCCGGCAGACGGCTTTCCTCAGTGACGCAGTGCAGAGCGTGTGAGCGCTCTTAGGCGCCTCCAGGTCACCCGCTCCCTTTGATAAGTGTGCGGAAAATGTAGAGTCTGTCAGGCGGAGCGGGAAACGGTGTCATGTGGATCCTCTGCACGAGGGCTGAATGTTTTTGAGGCAATGGAGCTTAAGCCAGGGGTGTCAAATATGTGGGCTGGGGGCCACAGGTGGCTCACCGGAAGGTTCGAACCGGCATCTGTTCTGATGTCACAAAGGGGGAAACATCACTGATAATTCTTCTTTTTTGTTCATGGAGTCTTTAGTCCTTTCGATGTGTTCTTCATTTAACCTTTATCATGGCTTCCTGGAGACAAGTGTCCCAGGAAAGATGTCCATCAACACAAAATGACATAAACATACATACAAGTCAACCAGAAACAGTCGAGTAAGCTGAAACTTCTCTGTGACAAAATTTCAGCGCAGATCGAAATCGACTTTTAACAAATTATTGTGCTTGGCATTTTTTAATTCTTTTAATTTCTGTTTTGAAGTTGCAAATTACAGAGTAACAAACAGCAAAACATCGTAAGAAGACCTTCGCACCCAGTAAACATGTCTCCTTGTTATCCTCAAGTTGACCAAGAGGAGCTGCTTCCTTATTTTCTTGTTAAATTTACAGGGACACCTGGTCAGAAACCAAGGCCTGATGTTGCACTCACTGCAGCTGTGGCTCCTGCATGGAGATAAGGTCTTTTTTAGGGCTCCTGGTGCCTTCAGGGTCTGTAGGGGTCATCACCGTCTCTCTCTCTCTCTCTCATTCTCTGTCTCTCCCTCTGTCTCTCTCCCTCCCTCTCTCTGGGTGGTGTCTCCCTGTTTATGATCCTCCTAAAACAGCCCAGCTGAGTCCGCAAATAGAGCCTTCCACTCCACACGCCGCGACCTCACGGCAGCCGATCTCAAATCCTCTGGATGTTCACTCTGCTCAGCTGGCTTGCAAACCAGGAAAAAATTAATTCCCTACAAAATTGGGTCCTTTCTAATTTAGTGTTTTCAATATTTGGGGACAACACCTGCAGCGCAGTAAGTAAAAACATTGGGAGGGTGTTTGTTGGAACCGGTGCTGCAAAATATCCGACTAATGACCCTCAATAAAAGGCGTCCTGCTGCATTGTTCCCCACGGATGGAAAACAATGGTGTGACTGCCCCCGTTGAAGCCCATTAGTGGCCGCTGTGAGTTAACGCGGCCAGCGTCGCCCCGCTGACCACGGTTCCAGCTCTTTGTCGTGCTGGCTACAGCACGGCAGGCCAGCCAGAGCCGATCTGACCAGAACGCAACCATCTACCACCCAAACTACCTATTTTTTGTTGGGTTTGAGTCTTTTTAGGTGAATCCCTCCATGAACTCAAACTATAGAATTCAACAATTTGTAGGAGATGCTTATTAGCACTTTTGTTTTTTTTTAAGAACATATTTTACATGCATTTTTACATTTTTACATTGTACAAGGTCAGCAGATGTTGTGGATCAGACTTTCTGTTGTTGCCGTTCTTGCGTAACGTCCAGTCGCCCGCATCCATCAGTCCACTTTGGTGAGACGCGAGGTGAGCTGACAGGACCCCCATGTTGTCTTTGAGGAAGAGCCGTGGGGTGTTGGTGGGGGGGGGGCGTTGTTTCTAAACCCGCCAAGGGTTAATTGGCGCGTGTGCAGATGTGTGTGTGTGGGTGTTGTGAGTGAGAGTGAAAAGACTCCCAGGGACAAAAGGGTCAGCAGTACCTCCACTCCTGGCATCCCTCCTCTCACTCTCTACACCCCCCCCCCACACACACACACACACCATGAAGGGAGCATGGCCTTGATCATGTTTATGTGTTCATGGGACTCCCCCTGAATCATTTTTCTTCAGGGTGTGCAATGTTGCAATGTAGCAATTTACCTCTGATGTGTATGAGGGCGACAGGTGAAGGTGCTGACTGCTGGTGGTTGTGGAGAAAGAAAAAAGCTCAACTTTTACATTAAAGAGGAGGATTTGCCTCAAGTCACAGCGTAAATCCTCTGTAATTTACCTTTCCTGGAGGGAAACTGGGCTCTACTCAGCTGCTGAGGGCCTCCTCAGGTGTGTGTGCATTTGTGTGCGTGCGTGCGCGTGCGCAGGTGAGAGATGGTTGGGCAGCAAGGGAGCGCCCCCCCCCCTTGCCCCTAAAGCCTCTGCAAACTGCAGCCTCCGGAAATGTGCAGATCTCAGAACAATGGCGCGGTAAAGCCGACTCGCCACCAGCACTCGGAACACAGAGTGAGAGGCTGGAAACTGGGGGGGGGGGGGGGAGAGAAGGAGGGAGGGCTGGACCCAATGAGGACAAAGGGTGGGGGGAGAAAAAAAAGAAAAGAAACTTTTTGCAGAGGGGGGAGCTGGGGGATTGAGGGAGCAGGTTTGTTTGCCCTGAAAGGACGGTGCGATAGGTTTTCCCCGCTCTGGTGGCTTGGCATTTTTCTGGAGATGAAAAGAGGAGGTGGAGATAAAAAAAGAGCGAGGGAGGGGAGGATGAAGGAGCAGGAAGGAAGGACGGGAAATGGGGTTAGGCCCATGAAAAACCACCGTGCAGCCGGGTGCAGCGGTGAGCCTGAGCCGAGCTCAGGTGAGTGGACGGACGGCGGGAGGAGATAGCGTGGCAGAAAAGAATGTGATCGCAGTCATTTGGCTCGCATTTTTGGGAACCCGCGCCTGATGATCACATGATGTTCTTCAGGACCTAGCGTAGCTCCCTTTAAATGATCTGAATGGAAAAGTAAGATAAGGTGGCAGTAACTAAACTCTTGTTTTTAAGCCTCCTTTGAAGTTCATGCACGTATTTCCATCATCCGTGTGGTTTCATCGAATTACTTCATTTCTTGCTGCGAGCTTCGGGCTGCATCCAATAACAAGTTCAACAAGGCCCCTGCTGTGCAGCTTGTTAAGAAGCACTCACAGACTCTCTGCACCTTTTAATTATCTAATGCAGACAAGCAGCAATTATGGCGTGACTCTGCAGCGAGGCCAGGATTGAAGGAGGGATAGATGAGGAAGGAAGGAAAGGAAGGGGGGGAGGCAGGGGGAGACGAGGATCAAGTCGACGACGTAAACAGGAAGGAGGACAGAAAGGATGAACGAAGTGTGTCTTTAACACAGTCACCTTGGAATAGCTCTAACTCACTGACATCATTTTCTCGCACCTGATTGCTGAACCTCAGCCCTGTTTATTATTGATTTCTTAGTTCCAATCATTTGGGTTCCAACAAGATAACGTCTCAGGATTCGAACCCCAAAACCCAAAGATTGAGTACATTTTTTTGGGTGGTGTAACTTGACTGCAGCTGGCTCCTCACTATGTTGCAGGTCACCTTTAACATGTAGGTCACGGTCTTGTCGATGCACGTTTTATTTGACAGGGCTGACCTGAAATCACCTTTTTTGGGGGGGGCGGGGACGCTCCCACAATGCACTTGTGCTCTGTAGGAGCAAGAATTAGTAATTTCAGATAAGTTGGTGCCTTTTCTTCAGAGTTTCTTCAACGAGAGACAACAAATAGAAGGCTGCCTGGGTTGAGTTCATCCAAAGTCAAGTGGGAAGCGGCTGTTTAATAGAGTCAGGGAACGTGCACACAGATTTACCCCTCAGGCATCACTTCAATGAGCCACTTTTTTTTTTTTTTGCATAAATCTTTTAAGGAAAAACTCAAGTACAACACAAAACCACACATCAGTTTGAGGAGTTTAACCTTTTAAACACCAGTTTGATTACTCAGGGGTCAGAGATTTGACCGCTAAAAACTTTAACTCTTTTAGCATATATAACCCTGTTTTTAACCATATATATAACATGATATAATCATGCTTTTCAAACTTTAGTTCCATCCAGATGTGATAATTCATCTGATTTTCTTTGTTTCTCTTTATTTTATTCACTTCCTGTTTATAAATCTGCTTTCACACTGACCCTTAAGCTGTATGTATGTGATGTAAATGGGTCACTGCTCATCAGAGTTCAGTGAATGCCAAGTTTAAAGCAAATCATATCGTATTGGTTGTAACATTTGTAGCAGACAGGGGTCAACTTGTGGTCATCCGTGGATTCTAAATACCATCCTAAAGATGTGACCTTTGCTCCCAGCCACACTTAATGTCTGCCTCTCTTCCTCCAGGCGCATATGGCAAAGTCAGCATCTGATAGCCACCATGCAATTATGTAGTTAGGCTCACTTTGGAGCTGTAGGTCTGAACATGAACAAGACTAGTATATTTTTAAAGCAGATGTCGTGTTGGAGCGCTTCCTGGATGCATTTTCCTTTCGGAAACATTCGCAGGATTTGTAGACACGGGCTCAAGTGGTTGTTATCGTGTTCACACTCAATAGTTTACAGATTATCCCAAAGCACCGAAAACAGCGAGCGGCAGGCCGCTCCTCTCGTGTCCCCCCAGCAAGCGTGCCTGCCGTTTTTCTCTGAGCTTTCCCTCATAAGTGGAGCCACGTTTCGGCCCGATCAGGCAGGACCGCACCCCACCTCCCCTCCGCTGTGCCTCCATGCATCCCCGAGCAGCTGCCGAGCATGGGGACAAACACGCGACGTCCTAATTTCTGGCTGGTAAGACGTGATTGCTCCCTGCGGCTGGGCAAGCCACGGGCTGGCCGGGTGACCGACTGGCAGCACCCAACATCTGCTGACCACCTGCGCTTCTCAGCTGGTGAATCTACCGGGTAGCCTGGCTGTTAATTTGTGAGTTTTGTAAGGAACATTCATCGTCCAGATCCAATCGCAGTGTTGAGCTTTAGTTGGACTTAATGACTGAGCTGCTCTCAAAAATATTCAAAGCTACAAACAAAGTGGTTTTTAGACCTACATCCTTGTTATTATATTGCTCAACCACTCACTGAAAATAAGTATATGTGAATTTGTCAGAAACAGAAGTATTCTCACCTCACAAGGAAACAAAATGTTGCTTTTGCTCCAAGTTTCTGTTCAGCTGTTTTAGGCAACAATTTAGTTTGCAGGTTTGTTTCATTTTCAAGCAGCAATGTCACTCAGGCCTGAGTTTGCATCTATCTTTGAGAAACTTGAGGGGCCACACGTCACCCGCTTGGCTGTATGAGGGAAATCATAGTAGAATTCTCACAACTGCCTATTTCTCACATTGTTTTGTAAACGGGAAAAAGTATGTGTTTTTGCCTTCACAACTTGCATGAAAAAAATGCTCCTTTTATGCCAGAACCACTGAATGGTGCATTGGGGGTCTACACCTCGACTCCCTTCTCCACCCAGGGGACAAGTAGTGCTGATGTTTAGATTAAACCCCCCAGAAAGCTGCTTTTGGCCCACTCTCTGTACTTTAAGCACTCCTGCTTTTAAAATCAAATCATGCGTTGTTTATTCTGACAGCATCTTGGGGGGCTCAGTGGATACAACTGGTCAGTTGCACTCAGTCTCTGTCCTGTATTTTTTCTTGCTTGCTCGCAACTTCAGGCAGCCGAGGTGCAGCCAGCTGTGCTGCAGGTCAGATCGATGGCTGCGAATGGCCTGATCTTTAGCATTTAGCAACACTAAGGTCAAACCAGCCTTCTGAAAGCGGCGTTTCAACAGTTATCTTCTCTGGAAACATCGGTAACAGCAGACATGTGGGAACGAAAGCGAGCAGGACAGGCTGCGAAAGTGCTTCACATGTCTCCCGCGCGGCTATGATAAGGCGGGACATTGTTCTCGCCGGGGCTCCTGCCTGCCCACCTGTTGCTGCCGGTCCCCCTGCCTCCATATTTCCTCCCGAGCGCCGAGTGATTCAGACGTCTCCGGGATGAGGCAGGAATGCGAGCGAGCCTTCCAGTGGGACCAGCTGCCTCCATATACCGCGCCTTGTTTATCTGCCAAGCCTGCGCGCCAGCCAGCGTCCGGCCTTACTCCCTGATGACCAGGCGGCCGAGAGATGGACGGCACCCAGCTGAGGAAGAGTCCCAGTATGTCCAAACGAGACTGTTTCCCCAGTTAGAGGGTGCAAACTCCACACAGAGTCGCCGTCTTTCCAGCTGATGTTCTTGCTTTTATTTTTTTAAGCTAATAAAATAAAGTCCTTAAGTCCTTTTTTTAGAGTGCTCAGCCTCCATCTTTGGTTTTCCTTTGATGATGCATGATGGGGAGCTCAGCACACATTTTTAAGTGAAGCTTCTTGTTCAGTCGAATGGAGGTTTTGCGAAGCAATAAAGGAGGTGAGCAGCGGGGCAGAACAGGGAGTCCAGCCTGGCGAGGGAGGTGCAGTGGAGATGGGAGGTTGAGAGCTGGGTGCAATAAAAAAAAAAGGAGGTGGGAGGAGAGCAGCTGGATGTTTGGTGGTGGGAGTCAACCATCTATCAGCTAAGTGCGGAGCAAAGAGAGGACGGAGACCCGATGAGGGAGAATGTCAGCTAATTAGCCAGGAGGAGGTAAAAATAAAAGAGGCTGTTGACTTTTGCTTTGGGGCCACTCAGAAACTGGCTGCCTTATGACAAGGGGGGGGGCGCTAAACATATCTGTGCCGCCCTCTAGTCCCACACCGGCTCAGGTCAGGTATGTAGCTTGTTGCCTGACTTAACCAGATGCTGATCTTGTCTGCTCACCGCTTGGGGCGGCCTGATATTGGATCTGATCGTGCTGTCATTTTAATATTCCCGGCTTTGTGTTTCTGTCGGAGTTCTCCCAGCATCGCGCCCCCTCCCCCCTACCCAAGCCAACTATTTGCACATTTGCCTTTGTTGTCTCCTGTTTTGTTTACGACTGTAAATGTGACAGCAAACTGCGGTGGTCTTACTGGAATGTGCCACACTGATGCCACATCCCGTCACCCTCCAGCTGCAACATCAAGGCTTCTATCAGGAACGGGATTCTAAGTACCCACATGCACAGTGGAACCTTTGGGTTCACGAGTGGGGACTAAACATGGAGGGCCTACAGACGACACCTCTCTATTGCAGTCTGCGACCGCTGAAGCATCGCCTCGCATTTGAGCAGCTTTTGGCTCGGAGTCAGGTTTCACTGTCCTTCGCCATGAGCTCGATGATGTCATGACCTTTCTGGCAGAGCTAAGATCAGGCAGTTTGTTTGATCAGAGGAGCTGGCCCATTTTTTTCTGAATGGAAAACAGATTTTTCACATCTGAAGAGGTATAGGATTGTCCTCTGGTAGGGGACTAATAAGGTTGGACAGGCCAGATAGCAGACGGAGACACACGACCCGTCCTTTGGAGATGGTGTCAAAGGTGTGTCTGAACCTGCTGCAAAAAGAGAGGACGAGCCGCGTGTCTGTGTGTGTGCTCTTAAGTTTCTTCTCATTGAAACGTCAGCAGTTGTCATGTTTCTTTGGTTTGACCCAAACAGGAAGTGGTGGTAGATCACAAACTCGGTGAGGCATTCATAAGGAGTGCCTGTGGAAAAACTTATATAGTACTTACTACTACAATGTAGGTTACCTAGGCAACTGTTACTTAGTTGGCTTCACCTGACGGGTTGTCAAATCAGTTCCCCATCTCCCTGTCCATGTATCAGCCGTCCTTGAGCACAACGCTGAGGTGTCTGTGTGTCTGTGTGTGTGTGTTATTTCGACTCTGACATCCTTCAGCGAGCGAGTCTGTTTCCATTTTGATCTCGTATTGTTAGAATGTGACACTGAACTGACTGTAAATACAGACTGCAGATCTGAAACCTGCTGTTCTAAGAAGTTTTTTTTGCTGCTCTAATCTTACTGAACCCTGTTTGTCACCAACCCGTATGAGACCGAGTGCAGTGCGATGATCTGCTGTTGTGTGGACAGTCGGCGCAGGAGGCTAAAGAGGAACATGGTCACCTGCTGTTCAACACTGGTTGCTCGTTGAACAGCAGTGCTTTGTAAGCCTTGTCAACAGAGACAGAGAGATGCACACACGCATGTGCACGCATGCACGCACGCACGCACGCACACGTGTTCTGTATTTGTGACTTTCAGAGAACATTTCACTGACTGACATTTGTGTTCCACAGACTTCCTCTAACCTTAAGTACCACCTATACACCTGCAGTCTGACCTTCAAAGACACTCTCCCTTTTAGTTTCCTGGATTCTTCCTTTTTAGGGAAAGGATCAAACTCTGTTTGTTGTTCCTGTATCAACAGCTTTAGGTCCCCACAGCAGTATGAAACACACATGAGTGCGCGCACTCATTCATTCCTGTCTAGCTTCCACCTTGATCACTACGTTCATTACCTAATCCAAACCTCATTGCTACTGTGCCCCACAAACTACATTCTAACCCTCAAATCCAGTTAGTGTGTTGGGCACTGTGAAGTTTCGGCCCCCACAAAGGGATTAAAACCAAATCAGGCATGCCAGCACTCCAGCAGCAGCAACAGTGCGCCCCACTCCCTCTCCTTCTCTCTCTCCTCTCAGCTGTCAGCCTGCATTCCTCCTTCTCCTCCATTAGTGGCGAAGGAGGAAGAAGGGGAGCTAGAAGGAGAGGTGTTTGTCACCAGATACTGAAGTCAGAACACCGTCTGTCCTCAAACTTTTTGTCATTGTCACAGGAAAAGAAATGGCTTCAAAAGGGAATTCTGGTACATCAAAAGGTGGAAACCAGATTTTGGGTGTTTTAGCTTGATTGTATCATCAGGATGGTCTGAAGTTGTTTGAGTCATGACCTTCACACATCTGTAAATGTGAAAACTGTACAAATGGAAGGAAGCAGGACTTCATGCCTTAATTGTGACTTTTAATTTGAGTCTTGCCTTTGTGTTTTCCCTCCAGGTTTGAGGGATTTATTGATTTGGATCAGAGTGAATTGGTCTGATCAATGTTCATGTAAAGTCATGGAGCTGTAATGTCTGCTAAATATTTTATATACAAGCTGCTGCCGTCAAACCTGTTAGGATGGTGACGACTCGGCTCTTGTCCTTCATGTAAAAGTTTCATTTAGACTCACTTCTAAGATCATGTTTCAAACAAATTTTTAGTCTTCAATTATTTCTTATTATGTGCCTTTCATGTGTCTTATTTAAAAATGAAAAGACAAATGTGGGGGGGGGCACACACAGTCAGTATTAAGATAAGACAGATGCCCTTTATTAGTCCCACAATGGGGAAATTCCAGTTTCGACCTGTCCACGGTTACAAACAGAAAAATGACATACAGGACAGGTGGATGTGCAGCAGCCCAGGAAAAGGCGCTCCATCCGGAGATACATGGTGAAAAGACACATTCGGAGAGATGGTGGAAAAAAAGGAACCCACTGCCACGCCCCCTTCAGAGGATGTTGCAGTGAATCCAAAAAAACCCACCTTTGCCCAATTAGCACAGATACAAACAAGTTACAATTACGAATGATGACAAGGCATTGAGTCTGGGGGGGGGGTGCATGCAAGTCAGTGGTGTGTGTGTGTGTGTGTGTGTGTGTGTGTGTGTGTGTGTGTGTGTGTGTGTGTGTGTGTGTGTGTGTGT
>JASSRZ010000053.1:19834104-19847161 GCA_032164315.1 Malacoctenus gilli | reverse complement strand
TGTGTGTGTGTGTGTGTGTGTGTGTGTGTGTGTGTGTGTGTGTGTGTGTGTGTGTGTGTGTGTGTGTGTGACAGAGACAGAGACAGAGACAGAGAGAAATGCTCCTTCAACATAGCTTCACTTCGCTCAACTTAAAATGTCTTAAAACTCTCTTATTTAAATCTGTTGCAGAAAGGAGTGACACTTTTACTCCCTTTCGAGCTGATTTTGTCAGATATTTCACTCGCTGAACTCCAGGTGGTGAAGTTGTAACTTATTAGTGTTTGGCCCCTTGAAGACGATGCTGTGTGCAAGAGGTTGAAGCTCAGGAAAACATCTTGCATTGGAGAGAAGTGACAATCGTGATTAAAGGTCCTTTTTTACCTCAGTGGACGTGTGCGCTCTCCAGAGTGCCTTGAGAGGATGACTGTCAGGTTCTGTTGAGCTCTGGCTGAGTTGGGTCAGGTCATGTCAGGAGGCACCTGGTCTGCGTCCTCACCCTGAGGGTACATCAGTGCTCGACTGCTGTTCAGTCGTTGGCTCCTTCCAGTTGATGTGTGGCTTCATGACTGCTGTTCATGAATGTCGGCATTATTCCTGAGCCTGTGGAATTACAGCCACAGTGTGGGAGTGGGATTCAAGATCGTGACACATGTTGCCATGTATGGTTGACCCATGTTTGAAAAAAGCATTGGAAAAACCTGCTGTAGACAGACTTTAGATTGACAGCATGATCCCTGGGATCCCCCCCAACTTATTCCGCTACACATGTACCAACACACTCCCCATGCAGATACACGGGTCCCAGAGGCAGGGAGGAGGAGAGCGTGTGCGTCAGGATGTCCAGAGGAATGTGCGATGGCTGCTGCTGGTTGTCATGAAAGTTTATAAGGTTTATTTTAACTCCCCCCCCACATAGCGCAGCTCTTCAGTCATACCGAGGCTCCTCTGCTGCTGTACTGCAGGCTCACACGTTCTCTTCCTCCACTCCATCGCTCTGCGTTGCTCCGACTATAAATACGAGGACTCTTGGTGTTTGCTCCCATTTGTGAAGATTTAGCTGGGAGGAAACAATCGTGTGTTGCCTTTTCAGACATTGCTGGCCTTGGCTGACCGCCATCTGACTTGCCATGTTTTGTGTTCAGATTCAGTCGGTAGCCTGGGCCTCTTGTAAGGTCAGGTCTTTAGGACACCCTGCAGACAGCAGGGCCTGATAAGCAGCAGGCCTGTCCTGAGATAGAAGATCTCAACTTGACTACTGCATGCATTTAAAAAAGACTGAGTTTCCAGTCTGTTTGCTGTAAAAACTGCCAATTCCTATGAAACTTTATTCATTTCCAGGCTGTAATCCATTCCATCCACTTCCCTACCATTTTGCTTCCTACCATCCGTCCGTCCATCCGTTAGCCTGGCAAGCCAGAGGGTTTATGCCTGTATCTCTGTCTGGGTTTCAATCCATTGAAAAGCAATGCGAAGCTCTGCTTGGCAGCTGATTGGAAAACCACCTCACTCCTCCAGTCAACCACACTAACCTGTGGAACGTATGATAGATTCAAAAAGCGTTAAAATATTTACACCTAAAATGACCTGATGCACTCAGCTCTTGTCATTGGGACATATTGAGTCCTACACCAGCCTCTGAGAATGATTGACAGGGCTTTTGATTGCCCTGGTCATTTTTGGACACACAGGACAAACACCGGAGTTCCTGATACGAAGCTGTAGAAGAATCAAAGAAACCCGTTGCTGTTCCAGCTGTTTTGAATGTGTCCGTGTATTCACAATGTCGCAAGCCAATTGAACAGTGCAGTTCCACCTCCTATCTTAGTCTGGGACAGATAAGAGCTTTTCTTGATGTCTGCAGAACAGAAAAAAAGACCCCGACACTGCTGACTTTATCTTTCCGCCCACGTTTTGTGAAAGGATACACTATTGGAAAGTGATTCTCCTCACAATGTGATTCATCCCCCCCCCCCCCTTTGCAGCCCTGGCTGCTGCTGCAGGCCAGGAGCCCGACCACAACCACGGTTGTGCCCACGGCAGCTGTTACCCGGCAACTGGAGACCTACTGGTGGGACGAGAGAAAAACCTCAAGGCCTCGTCCACGTGCGGGATGCGAAGAAAGGAGCCCTACTGCATCGTCAGTCATTTGCAGGTCAGTGTGAGCGCTGGCAGCGCAGGTGAGCCGCGTGGATCAAGTTTCTCCCCGACCTCCTGAAGCCGCTGACCTTTGACCCCATCCGTAACGCCCGAGCATTCCTTCTCCTGCTGCAGGATGAGAAGAAGTGCTTCGACTGTGACTCCAGGCGGCCGTACGACCCCGTCTACAACACCATCAACCACCGCATCGAGAACGTCATCACCACCTTCAAGCCGCACCGCAAGAAGTCCTGGTGGCAGTCCGAGAACGGTGAGGAGACGCTGAGCTGTGAAACTTCTCCCAATTCTGCCTGAATCTGTGCTGGATGAAAAGATTGGAAATGAGCAGATTTGTGCTCTTGTGGCTCTCTTAAACGTTCAGTTGTAGGTCACTTATCAGCCACATATGCCTACGCAACACATCTGTCTCTCTCTTACTGATGCAATGTGTCCGTCACCAGTCAAACACAAGGCTCATTTCAGCTGCTCGGTGCTTGAAAGTTTCATGACAGCACCGCACAGCCCTCCACCCAGAATAGAGCCGAAACAGAAGGAGGAGAGGAAAACGCCTATTTTTACCCCTGCCAGCTCTTTCCGTGGCATCTGTGTGGCATCAACACAGTGCAGGCAGCAGCCAACACAACACAGTGGCTCTGTGTGATACGAACGACAGTGGCTCAACTGTGTCCATGCAAGAAGCCGAAAGGCTGTCTCCCGGGGTGACATGTAATAATGCAGACATGGGAGGGACATTAAGGGTCATTTACTGCAGTCCTGCGCTTGATCATAAGTCTGACGCCCCAGAACAGGTAAAGCCTTGGGGCCTCCTATCAGATTGAGCTTCCTTATCAGACATTGCGTCGCGACAGTAGTATTATTAAGTGCTCCTGTTTACACAGTTGGCAACCTTCTGCGAACACCGATGTGAAATCAAAAGCAAACGGTCCGAGTTGTACGACTGTAGTCGGCCTGGCTGCACGGGCAATGAGAACCCACAGCTCTGGAACCCGGGAGTGTTTGAGTTGGCCACAGTTGATCTTTTCTTTCACAAAGTTTTGAGGTTTGTCATCAGTTTCTCTCAACTCGTAGCTTTTACGTCCTGGTAGGGAAAATCCTCTTGGCACACAGTGCTCCGAAGCACAGGGAACAAGAGTAAAAGGAGTCCTCAGAGTGGAGCGGTTCTACGCACTGTCGGGAAGTGTGTGGGCTTTTCCAACACACTCGCCGGCGCTCTCCTGCCAAGCCTGAATGTCTTTTTCCTGTCAGGGAGCCATACTCGCAGCCAAGCGCACAGTTGCTACTTCATTTACGGCCACTCGCAATTAATCTGCTTCTGACAGAAGTTGATGAATGGAACAATAACACAAGTGGCTGTTGTCTTGTCGATGTTAAAGTATCAAACTATCACCAGTTGTGAGTTTCTGTTTGAAGTCAGTGTCTTTGTGTCTCCAGGAAAGTCTGATGTCTTCATTCAACTGGACCTGGAAGCCGAGTTTCATTTCACCCACATGATTATGACCTTCAAGGTGGGATTGCGTGTTGTAAATCATGGCAATAAATCAACAATGAATAAAACAACTTTTGAACAACAAACGACGAAGAGATCGTGACTTTTCTGGTTTGCAGACTTTCCGTCCGGCGGCGATGCTGATCGAACGCTCGTCAGACTTCGGCCGATCGTGGAACGTCTACCGCTATTTTTCACACGACTGCACCACCGCCTTTCCTGGGGTCTCCCAGGGTCCCCTACGAAACATCAACGATGTTATCTGTGAATCGCGCTACTCTGATATCGAACCCTCAACAGAGGGAGAGGTGAGTGGCTGGACACCAAGTACGCAGGTCGAATCTACTCTTGTGACTTTGTAATGTTGTCTTGCAAAACATATCTTGCTCTTGAAGAATCCTGCAGTCAGGATGGAACAAAGCGTTCGAAGCTTGTTCTTGCTTTTCAGGTCATCTACAGAGTTCTGGATCCAGCCATCAGGATCGAGGATCCGTACAGTCCAAACATCCAGAGTGAGTTACACGCCCACTTTCAGCAACGTCGATCAAACTCTACAGCCACGTAAAAGGAAAACTTTCATCTTTAGTCATCCTTTGAAGGGAAATAAACGGTTTCACTCACAGCTTGTTGCTCAATTAGTAGAACTTGGACATACTGAAGATCTCTGAATTTTAGAATGTGCACTTTGAAGTAGAGCGTTTAAACTTCTGCCTTGTACTTTGAAATAAGGTGGCTCCTGCAATCATGACAGGTGATGCATCATCGTCTGACACCCGACGCGGAGAGAATTCAACTCGAATATCAAGCAGGAAATAAATCTGAACTAAAAGCTTCTCTCCGTTTTGAAGTTTTGTCCGCATGCATCACCTTGGATCGGGTTCCAGCAGACACAATTAGCTCTTGTTACTGGGCTGTGACACACTGGGAGCCCGTCCCTCCGGGGCGTGAAACATTGGCCCCGCCGCGCAGACGGCAAGGCGAGATGCGAAAAGCAGCTGTTCCTCTCCCACACGGCCGAGATGTTCCAGTCCTCATGTTTAGACTGGCAGGACATGAGAGCTTTTCCCAGAAACCCTCGCTCGCTCGCTCGCGCCCCACTGTAGCCGCTGAGGCTGTATTGGCGCGTTGTTGAAGGTCTCGACGGACCCGGCGTGCCAAGACCTCTGACCTCCTCACAGCTGAACAATCCCCGGTCAACTGTCGCCTGTTGGCAGGACAGTTAATCAACATCCAACTTATTCCTCCCTTTTCCGGTCGGCAGTGAGGAGAAAAAGTTTTTTGCCCTGAGTTTGGCCTTTGAGGTACACCGCCTTCCACAACCCCAAAAAAAACCATGATCTGTAAGAGAAAATTCCAGAAGGGTAATGTGGACATTATATATAGGGAAATTATATGGATGAATGAAGATTCTATATGATCTGCTGTGGACGAAGAATTGATGTAAAATGTGTCCACTGGAAATTTGCCTTTCAAAATTAAAATAAAATAAAATAAATAGATGAAGATACAAAAATAAAGGTGTCAACAGCTCAAAGCTTTCAGCAGCTAGCTGAGTAGCAAAGCAGCAAAACTGAACCTGTTTCAGACAGAGCCGGGGATTTGTGGCGTTCTCGGTTTCAGCTTTTGGCTCGCTGAAAGCGGCCGTCCGGCTCCTCGCCGCTCTGACTCGGACGCCTGTTCGGTGATCTGCTGTACAGTCGGGAGGAGGAACAGAGAGTCTGTGTCGCCGGGCCGGAGGGATTAGCTCTCGTCTGTCAGAGTGAGATTCTATTACTGTAGATAAAGTCAGTGGGCCGGGGGGGTCAGAGCGGGGGAGGAAGCAAATCCTCCCGTGAAGCGTTTTTCTTTTTTCTTTTCTTTTTTCATCCATCTTTCATCCATTGTAGCAGTGCTGCACTGGCTCCAGCAGCAGGAGTCAGGGTGACAGAAAACGTGCAGCAGTTGGAGGGTTGTTGAAGATTAATTGTGGCGCAGGGATTTTCTTTGTGTGGGAGGGAAAAATAACACTTCGAGTACTGGCTGGAATCTGTAGCTTCTCTCAGGCTTGTATCATAGCTCTTTAAATGATGGCTGTAAAGTCGGGTCCTGTTTGGTAGCCAGAAGGATCGGTTTGCTTTTCCCTTCAACCTTATGCAGCCTTGTTTGCCAAGCCAGCGATACATCATATACATATTTATACTCATATTTGTGTCTTTTAATCTGGGACCTGGGTACAAATTTCATTTTGTCATGTTTTTAACATGAAGTTGAATGACAAGAAAATGACTTTGAACTTGGATCATTGTGAGTCCACGACGGTAATGTATTAGTGAAAAAGTTGCAGCTACTGAAGTGTAATTATGTCTTCAATTTGAATGAAGCTGCTCTTGAAACTTTCAGTTGTGATTGCACTAAACTCCTCTTTGTTGTACAGAAGCTACATTGGCAAGCATCAGCTTCCCTCACGAGAGCAGTGAGCCGCTGCCTGCTCGTTCCCAGTTTATCTCAGTGATGAGTTCAATTTTTTCAGTAACTTGATCGCAACAGTGTGGAGAAGTTGATGTACTTGGCTTTACTGTGAGTCAGTGTGTTGGGTTCTTGTTGGACAGCTGGACTATTGCGTTTGCATTGCGCTGCAGAGGAGGACAGGTCTCCTGGCTCTGTGACAGGGAAGCGATCCAGACTGGCCTCTGTGGAGAGGGGGGGGCACTCAGCCTCCCCGATTCCCCCTTGAACACTTCGTGAAGTGAAAGAGCAGCATGAGGGGGAGGATCATGTCCGCTCTGCAATCCTTTACTGTCCATCATCTTTGGAGCTTCCGGATCCTTCTGGAAGTTCTCAACCATTCTGGCTGAGTGATGATTGAAATGGGACTTTTTGGACACATATGTGGAGGCTGTTTATTCACAGGCAGACACACGAGTCAAAGATGATCATTCACATGTGTGAACAATTGTGGCTCAAAAATGTTGATGAAGTTCTGTTGAACCAGTTGATGGGATGTGCAGAAGTATTTCTCAACTAAATAAGAGAGACTAATAAGGCCTGTTGTCAGTGGGATGCTGTGTTAAAATACCAGCAACATTAATCCTGTGATCGTCTCCTCCTCAGACCAGCTGAAGATCACCAATCTACGCGTCAACTTCACCAAACTGCACACACTGGGGGACAACCTGCTGGACCCCAGGGCTGAAATCAAGGAGAAGTATTACTACGCCATATATGAGCTGGTGGTCCGCGGGAACTGCTTCTGCTACGGCCACGCCTCCGAGTGCGCGCCCATCGACGGCATCAGGGACGACATCGAGGGGATGGTGGGTGAGGGGCCGGGGTCTTTCACTCTCCCCTGTGTTGGGAATTCTCCTCATCCCTCCTTTTATTTATTTTTTCCTGTTCCAAGGTTCACGGCAGGTGCGTTTGCAACCACAACACCAAAGGCTTGAACTGTGAGCTGTGCGACGACTTCTACAACGACCTTCCCTGGAGGCCCGCCGAGGGACGCAACACCAACGCTTGCAAGAGTAAGTAGAGTTAGGAAGGCAGCAGAAGGGACAACAGACACAGATGGAAATATATTCTCACCCTTGATTGTGTGGACGCTGGGATCATTTTTCCTTCCTTTTTGGTCTCCTAAGTAACCGTCTCTCCAGAACAAGACCACTGACGAGGCGTTTTCTGTTTCTTTTCTCTGATTGCTTCAAACCTCAGAGTGCAACTGTAACGGCCACTCTTCGCAGTGCCACTTCGACATGGCCGTGTATCTGGCCACGGGAAGTGTCAGTGGAGGAGTTTGTGACGACTGTCAGCACAACACGATGGGACGCAACTGTGAGATGTGCAAACCTTTCTACTACAAAGACCCCTTCAAGGACATACGGGACCCTCGGGTCTGTATAGGTGAGTGAGTGAGTGAGTGAGTGAGTGTGAGTGCGACTGTGTGTGCGTGTGCGTGTGTGTGTGTGTTACTGCAGCTCAAGGTTCTGTCCTGATTGAATCAAACCACAGTGACTCAGTCTGACAGTTCCATCTGCTATCCTTGTTCTTCCTCCAGCTTGTGACTGTGACCCGGACGGCTCCCAGAACGGGGGGATGTGCGACAGCCACACAGACCCCTCGCTCAGCATGGAGGCGGGTCAGTGCCGATGCAAGCCCAACGTGGAAGGGCCGCGCTGCGATAAGTGCAAGGTCGGCTACTTTGGCCTGAGCGCGGAAAATCCTCAGGGCTGCCAACGTGAGTCGTGCTGTTCTCTCTGTGGAGTTGTTTTAGGGATGAATGACAGGCTGACCCTGGGTTCTAAGGTCGACTTCCCTGCTAGCTCTGCTCACGCCGTATCTGCTCCAAACTCATAATGTGATTACTGTCTGGTAATTATGTACCAGGAGTGCTTTTTGTAACTGCACTCAAGCAGCCATCAAAGTACTTTACACTGGGAATCATGTTCACTCATTCACACATCAGTTTCAGGAGATGCAAACAAACACTCAGACCAATAGAATTCAATGTCTTGCTCAAGGGCACTTCAAAACATGGACATGCTGAGATGGAAGGTCAAACTACCAACCTTTGTAGTGAAGACCAATCCATTCTTTAAAAAAAACAAACAAACATGTGAATGTAGTTTTGCAGAAATGTTTTTTTTAAACTTGTGGGAAGAAAATATTTTTCAATCTTCCTCTGCTGTGTCCCTCTGTCCCACCTCCAGCTTGCCGGTGTGACCACAGAGGGACGGTGTCAGGTAACTCCCAGTGTGATCCGGTCAGTGGAGACTGCTTCTGCAAGCGTCTGGTCACTGGGCGCAGCTGTGACCAGTGTCTGGTAAGACACGAGGAAAACGGAACATTCGTCCCTTTGAATAGTCCGGGACTGATTATCAAACCGATCCCTTTGATATTTCGCATGCACATTTGTACTGATGAAAGGACAACACCAGTTAAAATTGGCTGCATTTCAATTCCAGCAATTGATGAAGTAATGTCAGGAAAAGGGGTATTTCGCTGCACACGGCTTGTTAAAGCTTCACTCCTGAAGTTCTTAACTGATCCTTTTGATAACTTACATGCACATTGCTGCCGATCAGAGGTTGACGCCCATCTATTTTGGTTGAGTTCTGTTGGGGGCACGTCAGGTGGTGCTGAGCTGTGTTGAATCATCTGATTGGTCCGTGGTCCATGCTGTGTTTGACATTAAAGATGATATGTGTGATTCCAGTGTAAGCACCAAGTTCTGTTGCACATTACAGCCAGTATCTGCTTCCCTATTAAGTGTCTAAATGTGCACTTCTTTCCTCTCCCGTTTCCCTCTCCCCCTCTTTTGCGCCGGTAGCCCCGAGCTATAAAGTGCCGATGAGCTTCCTGTTATAATTCAACCTCTGCTCCCCGAACCTACTCGGCCAGGAATAGTGCGGTCAGGAATGCGAGCTCCTGCTGGGGTCACGCGTCTAAATTTAGCTGGGGGATCGGAGGCTCGTCCGGCCCGTTGCGGCGGGCCTAAAATGGTCAGGCCTGGACCTGGTCCCAAAGTGGCTCATCTGGTCTGATAGCCATCAGGACGGAAACAGTGATGCCAAAGGGCAGAAATAAATCGTACTGACTGAGGAGAGAGCGCGGATCCACATTCATTCGGACTGAGGGAGGAAGAATCCAAATTTTATCACTGCCTCAGCTGTTTTCCTCCCCCCCCCCCCCCCCTCACTCGTCTGACAGAGTAGTGAGGAAAATGACACCGCCGACCACAAGCTCAAACAGTGTCATGCAAATCCAGGAGAGAAACGAATGGACTCTTATGCAACACTAACAGAGAAGCCACAAACTCAACCAGAGGTGAAAGCATCAGCCCAAGTGTGAGGAGCTGAGGGGAAAGTGCTGACTGCCATAATGGCCTGAAACCATGAATGTTGTTGTATTGGATTAGAGGCCTGGATACAGTTTACATGACTCGCATGCATGGAGTCATTACAGTGGAAGTCCGCCCCGCCCCCCACTCTGTCATATTCTGCCCTCTCGTGTGGTTTCTGCATCACAGTCCGCCCGTCACTCATCCTTCCCTGCTATCCGTCTGCTGCTGTGATTCCAGCCAGAACATTGGGCGCTGAGCCACGACCTGAACGGCTGCAGAGGCTGCGAGTGCGACGTTGGGGGAGCGAGGGACAACCAGTGAGTGAACGCAGCCTGCTGCGAAGCTCCGAGGCTCCTCCTGAAGTGGTTTCATATCAGAACTATACGTAGTTGGAAGGCACGAACCTTTTGCACACCGCACGCTCTTAAAGGGCCACACGCTTTTTAATGTTCCACAGAAATGTGATCACAGGATCATCATCTCGCAAAGTTGGAAATCCCTTTGAGAAAAAGTTTTGAATGTCTCTCCTGCTGACAGACAAGTCAGCGACCTGTATAACATAACAACCCAGTTACAATCTGGTATCAGCTTGGTTCCAAAACTGGTTTGAAAGTAATCCAAACCAGTTTGTAAAAACACTTGGTCAACAAAAGCGAGATACAACTCCAGCCTGAAAACTTGTTGAAACCGTTTCAAAACCCTGAAGTCGCCCAACCAGAAAGCAGTTCATAACCATTCCAAATAACTGTCCTGAATCCAGTGTGAAAGCCAGTGAGAACAGGGATAAAAACTGGTGAGACCAAAGTCTGAAAACAGTTTGAAAAAAATTCAAAACTAAACGAAAAAGCCTCCAGTCAGGATCCAAATGAACCCAGTCTTAGTCCATCATCACAAATAGCCCAGAATTGTAAGTAAACGGTTCAAATTGGTTCCAGAAAAGTTTGCAGCCAGCTTGAATTCACTCACAAAACAAGTGGTGGAACAATGATCGTAAGAAAGCATTCGAACTTACTTGACGTGTCAGTCTGTGCTTGCAAGTCACTTGCGGTAAATATGCATCTCTGACACCAAAGATGAAAACAGAGACATCATTTATAATATGAATCTTGTGCTGGTGAACTGATGTGGTGCGTCTGCACATGCTGCAGGTGCTCCATGGAAAGCGGACAGTGTCACTGCCGCAGCCACATGCACGGGCGACAGTGCACCCAGGTGGAGTCTGGCTTCTTTTTCATGGCTCTGGACCACTACCTGTACGAGGCCGAGTTCGCTAAAATGGACCAGGTGAGGCAGCGTGTGGTCACAGCACGTTCTTGTGGAGGAGGAACATCTCCATGTACCGGATGTGTTTGTCTCTGTCCGGCGACTCTCAGAGCTGCACGGTGGAAACCAGGGAGCACCAGCCGGGTCGCCCCGCCTCCTGGACGGGCACCGGCTTCGCCCGGGTACTGGAGGGTGGCGCCCTGGAGTTCCTCATCAGTAACATTCCCTACTCCATGGAGTACGACATGCTGATCCGCTACGAGTCGCAGGTCTGTCTGTTCAGGAAACGCTCCCCCGGTGGAACCAGGCTCTTTTCTGACTCTCCTTTCACACTCTCCCACCCTAGATGCCGCGCGACTGGGAGGAGGTGCGGATCACGGTGGTCCGGCCCGGGCCCATTCCCACCAGCAGCCCCTGCGGGAACACCATCCCGGATGATGACAGGATGACGGTGGCGCTGCCGGCCGGCTCCAGGTCAGTGGTTCACACACCCTCGCCCGCTGTTGGTCTGACCGTGAGGGCTGACCGATGCGTGTTGACCTTGTCGGCTCCAGGTTCGTGGTGCCCCCTCAGCCCGTGTGCCTGGAGAAGGATGTGACTTACACGCTTCGCTTTGAGTTCAGCCGCTATCAGGACGCCAACAGCATCCTTGTTGGAGCAGCCGACGCCGTGCTGCTCGTGGACTCTGTGAGACTCACTCTGCCTCTTTATTAGCCTCCTGTTGCTCCTCTTCTTCTTTTCTCCACCTTTTCTTTCTACCTATTCGTCCTCTTTACTCCCTCGGCTTCTCTGACATCTTATTTTCTCCTCCTCCTCCTGTTCAGATCGCACTGATGCCGCGCCATTCCTACATGGAGATGTTCAACGCCGGAGATCCGGCCTCCAACAACAGGAAGCAGACCTACGAGCGGTACCGCTGCCATGAGGGGGCCAAGAGCGTGACCCGCCCCCTGATGAGCGACACCTGCGCCAAACTAATCACCAGCATGTCAGCTGTTATAAATAACGGGGCTTTGGGTGAGTGAAAAGCACGCTAGTTTATGTTTGTGTGATGTATCAGGCTTAAAAATCCATCAGTTTCTGTAACTCGTGTTTACCTGAAATCACAATGCTCTTATGTCTCCCAGCATGCAACTGCGACCCCCAGGGGTCCATCAGCTCAGTGTGCGATGTCCGCGGGGGCCAGTGCCGCTGCAGGCCCAACGTGATAGGTCGGCGCTGTGACCAGTGCGCCCCAGGAACTTATGGCTTTGGACCCTCTGGCTGCATAGGTGAGTTATCTGTTGGTATGCTGGCGCCCTCTGCTGTGTCTCAGTGCAATCCCCTAAAAGAATAAAATATTCAATATTCACCTTGGTTTGATATCTATGCCTCTCACACTGCCTCATGTCCATCTGCACCCTCCCACTGTACATCCCCCCCACCCCATCCCTCCTCTGTCCAGTCTGTGGTTGCAGCTTAGAGGGCTCAGTGACCCGGTTTTGCGACAAGTTCACCGGTCAGTGCCAGTGCCGCCCCGGGGCATTCGGACAGCGCTGCGACGGGTGCCAGGGGGGCCACTGGGGCTTCCCCAGCTGCCGGCCCTGCCAGTGCAATGGGCACGCAGAGCAGTGTGAGCAGAGGACAGGGGCCTGCATCAACTGCAGGGACAACACCGGGGGGGACAAGTGTGAGAGGTGAGATAGGAGTGCCCGGGGTCAAGAGTCAATGGGATCAAATAGTTGCTTGCACTTTATTTTAGAGCCTTAACAGACTGTAAAGCTACACACTGACAGACACACACACTCACCTGCTTATAAAAAGCCTTTCTCTTTTGTCACTTTTTTTGTGACACTTATTGTGCTGCAGCACCGTTTGCTCGTTCACATCATCCGCCTCACCTGCCTGTGTTGCTTCTGTAGGTGTGCCAATGGTTACTATGGTAACCCCATTTTGGGCATTGCAACTGGTGGTCAGTGCCGTCCGTGCCCCTGCCCGGAAGGACCCAACAGCGGGCGCCACTTTGCTGCATCCTGTTACCAGGACAACCGTAACAGGCAGATCATCTGCAACTGTAACCAGGGTTACACAGGTGATTTTCCAACGTCTTTATATATCATTGTTTGTTTCTTTGTACATTTGCAACCAGTTTTTTTCAGGATCTGTGCAAGGTTGATGTTTCAAACATCTTGAAAGACAAACCTCAGATCTCAGATTTTAGACCTGACCTGCTGTGACCTCGGACAGCCTCCATCCTAGTGACAGAGACCCCCTGTGGGAGTAACACCAGAACTTACAGTGTGCGCGTGCGTGCGTGCGTGCGTGCGTGCGTGCGTGCGTGCGTGCGTGCGTGCGTGCGTGCGTGCGTGCGTGCG
>JASSRZ010000053.1:19808528-19819192 GCA_032164315.1 Malacoctenus gilli | reverse complement strand
GTCTTTGTGTGGTGCTGCAGTATATAGATTGCGACCAATGGCAAAATTGACACCACACTCCGTTCGCTTCTTTCCATACAGTGAAAAATTCACTTGAAATTGAGACATCGTGTTTTTCCAACAAACAAAAGCCATGTTGTAGCCACCGATTGGTCCTTAGGCAGACATAGTGTTTAGCAGTGGGGACTAATTTTAGGCTTTTATTTTGAAAGCAAAAATAATTGAATCCCAGCAAATCGTTTTTGATAGTTGAGCATCATGTTATTGTTTTTTTGTGGGTTGTTTTTTTTTTTAAAGCTACATAAAGTTAGTAAGAAAGGTTCACACAGTTCCAACAATGTTCAGATTGAAGATTCCCAGTACTGCCTGTAGCTCAAACACAGGACCACCATGGTAATTTGAATAGCTTTTAAATGCTGGCCAGGATTAGACCGACACAGCAGCCTGGATTGTCACCTATCTGCCAGGATGTCTCCAGCTCCCTGCCAGTGTTTTTGTGCGTGGCGCTGACGCATGGCTTCCATGCCGGCCATGCATGTTGCAGCGTTGTTCCCGCTGCTCGCCTGCCGCATGCTGAAGTGCTGTAATTCTAGCCGCCAACAAGTCGGGTCCTCTTCTGCCGTGACCTGAGCTCTGCGGGTTTGTCAAGGTCACGGCACCGCCCTGGCAGTCCGTCCCGAAGCTCGCCCTTCTCATGTGACATAAAAGAAGTACAAACGGCTGAGAAAGTCGGGAGTGTTGCACTTGGGCTAAATAAGAGCGCCTGTATCACGGTTTTCCACATGGTGGTTTCAGCCAGTCGCGAGTGCACGCTGCAGCAGCGGGGGGCTCCTTTAGGAATACTGTCACCAGCTGAAGAGATTGAGTGTTGCGCGTGACCTTTCTGGGGCGATTAGTTCGCGTGAGAGAGAGAGAGAGAGAGCGAGCGCAAGAGAGAGGGAGAAGAGGGGGACAGAAGCGAGTGTGGGAAAGTTGAGGCTCTTCATTTGTTGAAGATCTATACATGACGACCGACTCGGCAGAGAATCCAGCCTTTTAGTTCTTCATCAAGACATGAGAATTCCTCCTCATCCTCAGACGCCACTTTGACGCCACCATGAAAAATGGTACCCGCTTCTTCTTTGGTGTTGTCTTCTTGAGTTGAGTTGTTGGAGCGCTCTGTTTTGTTGTACGCCTGCATGTTTTTCGAGGTGTTGCCTGATCGCTCGCTTTCATACAACTGTTTACTCGGAGGTGAGGCAGTGTGGTGGGGATAATTTTAGACGTCCCGTCTGTGAATGCTGAGTTGACCGCCTCGGCGTGTCCGCGAGGGGGTTCCGGGCTGACCCACTTGAGAGCGCGACTGCAGCGTCGCTGTGTGAGCAGGTGCACTTCAGCGCACGGGCCTGTGTCGTTGAATTCAAATCCCCAGTTTTATTAAGTCTTTCTCTCGCCAGATGATCTCATTCTGATCTGTGCGATCCCAGCTGTGCCCCCCCCCCCCCCAAAAAAAAGGCAAAGCTTCATGTTTCATGTCGTGTAACCGTCTCCTCGCCTGCATTTCAGATGTGTTCGTGGACTGGAAGCAGAATGTCACCGAGGTGACCGTCCGGCTCCGCTGCGGGGAGGGGGTGCAGAGGATAGAGGACATCAACACCACCTTCACTGATACACAGTGCCACGTTCACTTTCCAGGTAGGCCCAAGCAGAAGCTACGGCAGCAGAGTGCATGGCAACATGAGATGAGATAGCCATGCTTTCTAATTCAGCTCCCTTGCTCCCCTGCCCCCGCCCCAAAACATCACAGTGAAGTCAAACACAAGCAAACATGTCTGCTCTCACCGATTTGTTTGTCAGATGGACGCGAGTGGATCTGCCACCTGCAGGAGGAAATCGAGGCCTCATGCAGCAGAGTGCAGTACAAGGAAAAGGGGGGATTCCTGCATCTCATCATGCTCAAGAAGATCCCCTTTCACATCTGGCCCTCTCTGAAGGTTAGCCATGTTTTTCTTTTTTCACATTTATGGACATGAGACTTTTTCCACATATAAGATTTCAGTGACATTTGTGTGTAAGGCCCAATTCCAATTCTCCTCCTTAATCCTCAACCTTAACCATTAATCTTTACCATCAAAACCAAGTGTTAACGGCTAGAAACGGGACACTCCTTAAAGCAGATATTTCCTCGGTCAATAGGGGGCAGCATTACTCCAAAACGGCATTGAGTCGATTAAGTCAGAAGAGAAGAAGCCATAGCCATAGCAACAGTACCGCTGCAGGCTGCTATTGACAAAAGATTGTAAAATAAAAATAAAACTTAAGCTACAATGAGGTAACTAATCCATGACATGGGCCCAAACTAAGAGGATGCAATGTTTTTTGTAATATTTATATCTATTAACAAAGAAAATACATTTGTAGCTCACGTTTTGTTTTAACCATAAATAGCGCAATGCATTCTGGGTAACCCTTACTCCTTGGTTTTAAGGACCATAAGGGCCGTTTCGTTCCTTAAACTCGCTTATAAACTTAACTTCCTAGCAATTTGGACAGCACTTGCACCTCACTTGAGCACGCATTTTGAGGAACGAGGGTTAACGTTGAGGATTAAGGAATGAATTGGAACGCACCCTAAGTCACTCTTTCTTTAACTTCATAGTGGATTTTTTTGTAACCGTTGCCTGTTCTGATCTAGTCAAACAAGAAAGAAAAGGAGCGAGAGGCTCCACCCACCGAGACCAAAAACGACAGGAAGTCAGTCGCCTCGGAGTCATCCGAAAAGCCCAAGCTTTCGCCGGCGCAGCCTCAGCTGGAGCCGCAGCCCCCCTCATCCCCTCCACACAGCGAGCCGAGACGCAGCAGCAAAGCCGAGCGGGGCGTCAAACGCTGCCTGAAAAACAAGGTTGGGTCTGACAAGTCTGCAGCGGATCCCGTCGGGATGAAAAACGGAGCGACGGACGGCGCTCTCGCTACCGCCGCCAGCAACCCCAGCGCCACCACGAGGGACGAGCAGCAGCAGCCCCAGGAGCCCAGCCCTAAGCGCACCATCGTAAGGCTGCCCAAGAACCCAACGGAGGCCTCGCTACCCGACCCACCGCCAGTTAAGACCAACGCCGCTGATGATGAATTCGCACAGCTACCCGCAGGTCGGAGCCTTCAGTCACATCACGGGGACGGAGATAACAAGGCGGAGATGTCGGGCAGTGGTCAGGAAGAGATGCCCGAAGCAGCTGCGGCCAGCAGGACTCGGGTGAGACGTCCCGGCACTCTGGACACACATGCATTGAAGACTTTGATTCTTCCACCAAATTTAGGGTCTTTAAACTTGTAAAGTTCAGGACAACATTTTTACCAGTCTTCCAATGGCGCTACTGCCTGAGAACGGCATCACTCCAGATTGAGTTCATGATGTAATGTGATCGGCCTCCTGTTGAAATCATGGTGGTAATTTTACTCGGCGCCGTCCGTACCATCCAAACGAGCTTGAAAGGCAGGTCGAGTTCACACTGGCAGTATGTAGGTCAGCTTCAGTGGGTTTTAGGTGTGGGTGTGGCAGGACTGTGAAACAGGTACTTTCTCTCTGGACTGCACCAAACCAGGCTCTCTGAGAGAATCGTGTTGCACCTGGCAACATATGTGACTTGGATATCAGAAGTTTGAGCTGCAAGGGCTCCTGTAGTCCAGTGAGAAATGGATCATGGGAATTTTCCACCAGAGCATTTTGATACGGTCAGCTTTATGGGGGGAAAAAATGTAAAGAAACCTGAAGCTGAAGTGAGATTTGTAGTCCAAATGAAGTTTAGTTTGATGACCAAAGTAAATAGAACCACATCTGTTGATGTGTGGCTGAGGGGAATGAAGATATTGACAGGTTCACTGTTGCTGTGCTTAGTTGTGAGACCCCACTGACAAAATATAAAGTGACAAGTGCCCCTGTCTCTGGTGTCTCGACACTTCACTTGGTGCTTCACTTCTCTCGTGTTAAACCAGTTCTGTGAGAGTTATACAACAATTGTTTCTCACATCACAACAGATTTTCCTCCTCTTTGAATACTCACTCAGGTTTTATTTTATCCTAAAACTGCAAGTTGAGATTTTCTCTGTATTTTTACGTTATATCTTTATCTTGTTTACAAACCAGAGACAGTTTTTCAGATGGTTCTTGATTTTTACTGTTGACATCTTGATTGTTTTGTAGTGCATTTAAAAAAAATGAAATGTCCTCACCACTCTCTGCCTTAAGAACAAGCTAAGAATGCTGACGCAGGTGTGCAAAGTTCCACATGCATGAGTTGTTTTCAAGTTTTTCTCCAGAGCTCCGTCATTTCTCGCAGATTAGCTCTGAGTAGCATTGACAGTCAGCATGTTTCCATGCACGCAGGAGGCGGCCTAAGCTCCAAGCTCGACTAATTAGTCACGTCAGACTTCTCACCTTGTCTGAGTGAAATGTTGTGCTGTCCTTATTCATGAAAAACCACATCTTGTATGTTTCACAACCACATTGAACGGCAGCTGACACTGTCGTTTGCTTTTGCTGCTTTAAAAACAGGCACATTTGACATGTTGAGCGTGACGAATGACACACGAACACCCGTTTCTTTTTGACTGTGAAAAGTCTCGGTTTCAGTCTTTCTTGGGAGGGGGGGGGCAGATATTTTTAAATCATTAGCCCCAATGTGAACTTGCGTCTTAATTGCCTGAATTCTCCTTTACACACTCAGGAATGACAGGGAAAAGGGAGGAGAATGGTGGGCGCTCTGCCAAATTTGAAGTGTTTTCCTCTGAGAAGCTTAATTTGCTCCCGTTTCCCTGATAAGATGGGGGGAGGCAACAGTCATCTCAGTAACGTGTTTTTATGGATGGGATCGTTTTCTTGTTCTCTCCTTCAGCTTCCAGAGAAGCGAAACCAGTCTTCGGACAGGTCCGGAGCAACAACGCACGTCGGCCACAACCAGTCAGCTGCCGTTACCACCGGTGACCCGCTGAGGAAGGCAGCAGACCGTGCCCCTCCCTCGGAGCAGGGGGCGAGAACGGACTCTGAGCCCGAGACGAAGCCGGCTGCGCAGGAGTCAGAGCGGGACTCTGCCACCTCCCAGCAGCTCCCATCCACCGAGGCAGCGCCGCCACCAGCCGCCGGCGCGGCCGACAGGCTCGGCCTCTCGTCGGCTGGCTTGGAGCAGAGCAGCTGCGACGAAGAGGAGAAGCGGGACCACTCGAAGGAGGAGCCACCTCTGGACATGAAGCAACCGGAAGGTTTGATGTTTTGAGATACGAATCCCTAATTTCCCTCCAGTGGTGTGTATGAGTGCCCTGCATGGCAGCCTTCTGCGCCGGTGTGTGAGAGCATAAATGGAACCTCAACCCAAGATCTCTCAACGCACCCTTTACAGGAAGACGTCTGTTGACCCTGTTTTGACTTCCTGTAGCTCCTGAGCCGATGGTCAACCTGCAGTTTGTGAAGAACGACTCGTACGAGAAAGGCACTGACCTCATGGTGGTCAACATTTACATGAAGGGGATCTGCAGGGACACGGCCAGAGTCATCTTCAGGGAGCAGGACTTCACGCTCATCTTCCAGACCAGGTAGTGACTCACGAGCTGCTCTGAACACAAAGTGACGTTCGCATCTCACTGTTCATCGAGAACCGATGTTTCCTCGTCTGTTCGCAGCGATTCAAACTTTCTGCGGCTTCACTCAGACTGTGGACCCAACACGGTCTTCAAGTGGCAAGTCAAGCTCAGGTGAGTGCTGCAGCTTCGCCTGAAGAATCTGGACGTTTAACATTCTGGCGTCTGCTGTGTTTTGATCTTGATCTGTGATAACTGGAAAAACTAGCCAGCACCCTCAGTTTATATGCTATTCCGTGTGTGCGTGCGGAGTCGTCTAAGTGACTCTGGAGAGTCGAGATAAGCTTTTTTTGGCTTCATTTAAATCAAAGCTGCCTTCTGCCTGCTCTTCTGTGTTCCCAAACGAGTCCAAAAAAATGTGTGCTAACTCGTTCTGTATTTAATAAAAGTGCCGTCATACAGAAGGGTCGTGAAGGGTGCAGTAAGGTTGAGCAGGTACTAATGGAAAAGCACCATATGTGTCCGTCCCCTTGAGGATGAGAGTGGTGGAGGTCGCAAAGTGCATGGACGGAGTCCAATGAGTGTTATGATGGGAGGAGAGACGGAGGCGAGCGAGCGAGAAGTGGGACAAAAATCCAGTCACTCGCCTCGAAAGCAGACCATGTCTGGCTGCAGCAAGTTGCACACAGCTGTGTTGTTGGAGTGATTCACAAGTTACTGAGTTTTGATCATACTGGGGGCAACTTAAAAGGCCGTTATCCTGCAGTCCCGCTGTAGAGCCATTGCTTTGGCGTTGGGAGCCGTGAATAAACTTCAAGGCTTCAAGTTGCTTGTGGTCAAACGCGTAAAAAGCTAAGACAGTCGCGAAGAACCTGACCTGAACTCTGAAAACACTGGTATAGAATGACATGCGTGCATCAGCTTACAAAGCCTTGATACGAGCAGAAATAAATGAACTGAAATGATTCCACCTTCCTGTAGTTTACGTTCTTTGTCATCTCGAACTTGTTTTGGATGCGTTCACGCTGCATCTGTTGCCGGCCATCAAACCTCACTGATGGGCTTCTTTTTGTCCTCCCATTTGACCCTGGAACACCCCTCTCCTTCCCCATGTGCTACAGGAACCTGATCCAGCCCGAGCACTGCAGCTACTCCTTCACCCCATCCCGCCTGGACATCACTCTGAAGAAGAGGCTCAGCCAGCGCTGGGGGGGTCTGGAGGCCCCAGCCTCACAAGGTCTGCCGCCTGGCTTCTACTTGTCACTCAGTACGTTTACGTGCAGACTGAGAAAATTCGAATCACTGTCTGCGCTCGACTGAAATTGGGGGATCGTTAGCTTGATTAACACGCCGAGGTAGTGGGGATTCCTGTCGCACTATCTCTGTGTATTTGCTTAGCTCCACTGGAGTCTGACTTTGCATTCGGCTAATGCACCACTTTGTCTGTCACAGGATTTTACCTGGAAGAAAAAGGAGATTACGTTATAGTAGTTTTGTGAACAGCAGGGCAGTTACTGTTTGAAAGACAAGGAAATGAACGTCAGGGCAACTGAGAAGTTGGAGCCGTGCTGTTGATCTGACAAGAAACCTAAATTCGTTCTGTGACAGCAACTGCCGTCTCGGCTATTTTGATTTGCTGTGACCTTCCTCTTTGAGGTGACCAGAACTGCTTTAATACCTGCTGTGTCCAAAAGAATATAGTGGCAAGTTACGAGGAGGAGTCGGACGAAGATGGTCAAAATTTAAATTTTCTCTTCTGCATGTGTATATATACTCAGACAAGACGAGAGGTGAGACAGAGTTGATTCGTTTGGCGACGTGCACAGCCTGACTACTGTGTGCATGTAAACACAGTACCTGTTTCATGCCTGTGATCTATGAGTGGCAGTCCCAGTTGAATCTGATGATCTTTTCCGAAAGCCGCATCAGACAAAAAGACTTTTCATTGCCAGAAGTCAGTGATTCCAAGGTTTACTAGTAACCTTGGAGTTGTTTTCTTAAACTAACGAGACAAATATCACTTGCTGATACTCTGACTGCTGCCTTTTACCTGTGGCTGACCATCGAGCCGATTCACAGCCTGTGGATTCTACAGAAAGAACTACATTGTGATATATTGCCCAGCCCTAAACATTGCATCCATAATAAAGTTTAAAGAAGTGTCTACATATGCTGTAGCTTGTATTGTTGACAATAATGAGTCACAGAACAAGGTAGAGTGGTAATAAGATGCAAAAAGCAGACCATAATCAACGTTATGTGTCTGCTAATGATGCCTGGATGGTGTTTTTTCCAGTTTTTCAAGGGACGAGTGAAAACGCATACATGTGTCTCACCAGGTTCTGTCGAGCCTTTAACTGAAGGTCGAAGCATCATCTTCTAACCACAAGCTCCATCCTCCTGTTTAAGGTGCAGTGGGTGGCGCCAAGGTGGCAGTGCCCTCCAGCCCAGCTTGCATGGAGAAGAGCCAGCCAGGCAGCAGCCAGCACAGCCTCCCAGCCAAGGAGGAGCCACCAAGGGTCGGGGAGGAGAAGCCCAAGACCCCCAAGGCCTCGCCCAGGGTGGAAGACGGCGGTCTGGACACCGTGGCCTCCCGCACGGTCTCGGAGCACGTGGGCATCACCAAGCCGGAACCTACGGTTACCACGGTGAGTCAGGACTCAGAGCTTGTTCGTAACAGTCCCGATTATCAAGCTGGAAAGACTTGTGAATGGGTTTGCGTGTTTCCCGCCTCAGCCAAAGCCGACCTGCATGGTGCAGCCAATGACCCACACGCCTCCAGCCAGCAACGAGCGCCACGAGGAAGAGGAAGAGAAAAAGGTGTGCCTGCCCGGTTTTACAGGCTTAGTCAACCTGGGCAACACCTGCTTCATGAACAGTGTCATCCAGTCCCTGTCCAACACCAGAGAGCTCAGGGACTACTTTCATGGTAAGAGATTAAAGGCGTATTTAGCCCTTGAAAAGCCAGCAGAGCACAAATGTCTCATCGTGGATGAAATTACATTCTTAGAATCACAACTGATCGAATCGTGTGGTCAGTTCGGCAAATGTTGATGAATTGTTGAACAGGGTGTGTCTGCGTGTAGCTTGTTTACTCAAAACTTGCCACAGGAGCAGGTTTGATGAGGGCTCTGTAACTCCCACTTCATCCTTCTGCAGGAGTCATTTCTGGTCCTTCGACAAAAATGTGATAACTGTGAAATCTAGGTCACTTTGTTCTCTGGGTAATGTAGGAATTATCTTAGAGAGGAATAAATTTTAGCTGATCAAGCTAAATGAGATGTGAAAAGACACAAGGGCTCTTTGTGTATTAAAAAAAGATAAACGATAGAATATAAGCCAGTGTTTTGATTTTTGTTTGAGACTCAAATAAGCTGGGATTGTCTTCAAGTTTCATCTTGGTTGTTGTCGGGTTTTTTTTGCCTCTCACGCCTGTGTTTCCTCTGCAGACCGAGCGTTCGAGGCCGAAATCAACTGCAACAATCCGCTGGGAACAGGAGGCCGACTGGCCATTGGTTTCGCTGTGCTGCTGAGGGCTCTTTGGAAGGGAACGCACCACGCCTTCCAACCTTCTAAACTCAAGGTACTGGAGTTTTTGCTTGGCTTTTCCTTTTAGAGCAGTTCCATCTGGTGTTCAGTCCATGGCTCTAACCAGTCGGCCTCTCCTCCTTGCCTTTTTCTTTCCCCTGTTTGTTTTCCAATCTTCCTGCAGGCGATCGTGGCGAGCAAAGCCAGTCAGTTTACAGGTTACGCCCAGCATGATGCCCAGGAGTTCATGGCGTTCCTGCTGGACGGACTGCACGAGGACTTGAACCGCATCCAGAACAAACCCTACACGGAGACGGTGGACTCTGATGGACGTCTGGATGAAGTGAGTGGCTTTGTCCTCACTCCCCATGACTTGTGAAATTAGTCCAAATCACTTTAACTCCTGATTGGTTCTCATGATTGCCACTTCCGGTTGTGTGAGCGTTGCTGTTGGTCCGCCTGACTGCATTGTCTGCTTGCGCAGGTTGTGGCAGAGGAGGCGTGGCAGAGGCACAAGATGAGAAACGACTCCTTCATCGTGGACCTATTCCAAGGCCAGTTCAAATCCAAGCTGGTTTGCCCCACGTGCTCCAAGGTAACGCGTCACTCTGAGGCGCATCACCCACTCGCTTCGCATCTTTCTGTGGATGTGTCGTCCTGCCACACAATCCTAACTTTCTTTTCTTCCTCTGCAGGTGTCCATCACCTTTGACCCCTTCCTCTACCTGCCAGTCCCGCTGCCCCAGAAACAAAAGGTGCTCTCGGTTTTCTACTTTGCCAAGGAGCCTCATAAAAAACCCATCAAGGTGAGAAATGAACAGAAGTATTGGATTAAGATTAATTCTTTGTGACACAGATGTAAGAAAAACCCTTATGGTGAAGACTTGTTGCTTTGGAGCAGCTATTAGCCTGTATGAATTTATTGATTGTTTGTATTTAACAGTTTTTGGTGAGTGTGAGCAAAGAGAACTCCAGTACTGCAGAAGTGCTTGAATCCATTTCACGGAGTGTGAGGGTCAAACCCGAGAACCTTCGACTGGCTGAGGTGAGTCCAAACCGTCTGCAGATTAGGACTGTTACTAAACACTGCAGATTTCCTGTAATGTTGTCACAGGATGTTAGGAACATTTAGGGTGCGTTCCAATTCCTTCCTTAATCGTCAACCTTAACTTTCGTTCCTCAAAATGCGCACTCCCACAAAGTGCAAGTGCCGTCCCAATTCAGGAACGAAACGGCCGTTACGTGCCTTTAAACCGAGTGTCTGGCACCTACCTTAAAAGTAAGGGTTACCCAGAATGCATTGCGTTATTTACAATTAAAATGAAACGGCAAGCTACAAATTTATTTTCTTTGTTAATAGAGATATAAATGTCAAGAAAAATATTGTATTCTCTCAGTTTAGGCCCATGTCATGGATTAGTTACGTCATTGTTGTGCAAGTTTTTGGTTTTTTTTTAAGAGCTTTTGTCAATAGTGGCCTGCAGCGGTACTGTTGCTACTGTTGCGAAGGCTTCTTCTCTTCTGACTTGATAGACTCAACACCGCTTTGGCGTAATGCTGCCCCCTATCGACTGAGGAAGTATCTGCAT
>JASSRZ010000053.1:19752823-19793936 GCA_032164315.1 Malacoctenus gilli | reverse complement strand
TACCCCAGTGCATGGGGGGGGGGCAAGACTCTCCTTGGCTGGCTAATCAGTGTTGCTATGCCGTTGTAAGGAGCGAGGGAGGGGGGGAGGAATGGGAGAGGAGGGAGTGAGATAGAGAGGGAGGACGGGTGGGAGAGGGAGAGAGGCCTGGCAGACTGTGGGGGAGGCGGAGGCCTCATCTGCAGTGCTGTGTGCAGAAGGAGCGCATATAGGAGCCTTTCAGAAAGGGTGGGGGCGAGTGAGGGAGGCAAGGGGGACACTGAGGAAGGGAAGGGAGGGAGGAAGGGTATGAAGGGGGAGGAAGGAGGAGGCAAAAGGGTGGAAGGAGAATGGGGGAGCAGGAGAGACAGAGAGTGGGAGGGGAGGGAGGGGTGTTATTGGTAGTGGGCGGTGTGGACACAAAGAGGCTGATCACACACAAGCGTGCGCACACACGGGAGGACGGCCTTGTACGCAACAGGAGGAAGGCTAATTGGCTGAACTGGACACAGGTCAGCGTTGGCGTTTGCCCCTCACCTGACCCCCACCACCACCTTAGTGGCAATTCAAAGGTGCTTCGAAAGATGGAGCAAAGTTGAGTGGGTGGTCAGGTCAGCAGCACAATCACCAATAGCGCTCCCTGTGGGTGAGTCAACAGGCAACAGAGACGATGGATGGCCACGTTCGGTGCTCGTGTGTCGTGGGAGTGAGGTCACGAGAATTTAGCGCTTCCTGTCAAATATCCCAGACGGGACAATAGCAGCAGCAGAGATACAGAAAAAAGAGGAGCAGAAGGGGAGGGGGAAGAGGATATAAAGGGGTGGGGGGTGCGGGGGAGTAGGAGGGGTGGGTCGGTTGCTAAAGAAAGGCCGCGCAGACTGCAGGGGGAGACTAGAGGCCTCTTCTGCGGCAGGGCTGGGTAATGGAGGTTTGGGGGGTGGGGGGTGGGGGGGTGATTACAGACCTGGGGCTGGATCAGGTTTGCTCGCCTAGCGCCTCCTGCAGTTCCACAGGCCTCGCTGCAGAGGAAGACAAGAAGAGGAACTGAATGATTCAGGAGCCACAGACACAGACGACGGAGAGAGACCTGCAGGTCGATGGTGGGGTGGGGGGGCACCGGAGCGGGTTGCATTGTGGGGGATAATAAAAAGAAACGAAGAAGGAGATTTGATATGAGGATAGAATGAGGCAAGATGGTTCCAATAAGGCCTCAAGAGTCCTTTGGATCCTGTAAGCATGGGCACATTTCAAAGCAACAGACCTCTGGGCACTGATACATGATGGACCCCCCCCCCCGCCAGTTCTATCAAGGACCCCCTTTCAAGCAAAGCAACGTGAATCTGAGAGCTTGGTCGTTGGGTTTGGAGACTGTGACATTATATGCAAATACATCAGTGACCTCAGTCTTTGGTCCCCCCACTCAGTGATGATTGGCCTCTCAGCATGTCAGAGCCAATACAATCAGTGCCCCCCCCCCCCAACAAACACTGAAACCAGCTCTAAAGTTCTCTCCTCTGAGCGCCCTGGTCAGCGATCCAATGATGTGATCATCACAAGGCAAGGACAGACAGACAGACAGGCACAGTGCAGCAGAGCAGTCGGCTTCTCCACTGAACCCCTTTTAATTGCATCAACGGGGAGTTTGTATGAAAAAAATGCTGAAGTCAAAGTTGAAGCGCGTCTTCTTTGGAATATTCTCTGTGCTGTGTGACTTATTTTGGAAAAAAAAAGCTATCTCATCTCGATCGGGACATCGACAGAAAACCCCAACTCAGGAATGTTTTTTTTATTAACAGTCTTTTGTGTTGGCTCGCTCCAAGAAATGCAATAAAAACTGAAGTAAGAAAAAAAACCTGACATCCAGAAGTTATTTACACCAAAACACGAGAGCGCTGTGAGTGGAGGCGTCTCCGGACATCAGAAGGTCACATGCAAGTTCTGCGGGAAAAAAGCTGCAGCGCACAACTAAAGGAACATCCAGTCGACATGACACTCACCCACCGACATCAGGAAATGAGGGTGGTCCGATTGCTTCACAGTGGCCTGTCGAACTCCTGCCTGCATGTCTGTTATGGGACGGTATGTGATGGATGAGGTTGGATGACATTTTCAAGCCCTTTTACGCACGTGGGCTTCGTCAGGTGGTCCAGTTTGTGTTCATGCTGGCGGTCCGTCATTTGATGGGAAAGTTAGGTTGTTTTTTGAAATTTGCATCGAACACCAATCACAGTTCAATCTTCATGTTGTGTCTTTTTTTTTCTCACGCAGTTTGTACTTACTAGAAACTAACTGAAAAGATTGCATCATGCAGTAAGTGGGACTAAATATTGCAATTTGTAGAAAGAGCCAAAATTGCATCATAAAAAGACAGAATGGAAACAAGAAAGACTTTAATACGAGTCAATGATTTTGTCTGAACATCCTTTTTGTGGCAATAATGCCACGACAAACAGATTTCAGCGCAGTGGTAAACATAACAGCTTAGGTGAACTAAAGTGTAAGTAGAAAAATTGAACAATGCTGCAAAATGCACGAAAACAGCACCACAGATGCTTTCAGATTGGAAATAAAACACACACAAATGGGGGGGGGGCATGGCTCACGCCAACCTGCGCAATGGAAGTCTGCGCACAACGTTATGTGCAAACACGCAGATCTAATGTCCCCACAAACCTCTCAAAGGAAGGGTTGACGGCAGGAACGATGGAGGGACATACAGAGTGTAGAGCGGGTGGACTCGTCAGACCTGGCAATCTTGGCGAGCATCCAGTACGTCGAGTGTGTCGTTCAAGCTTGAAAGCGTGGGCAGGAGGGGAGAGAGGGTCCAGACCGTGGCCCGGGCTTATCCCCAGACCCCCCAAAAAAGGCAACATTTTTGAAAATGGTGAAATTTGATTGGATGTATGGAGGCCCAAGACACTGAAACGATGATGCCATTAGCTCCACTTCTCCCGTGTTCATTGGCCCAGCCTGGTTGTCAAAAATGAGGAAGTTTTCATCTCCGTGCCGACTCTGAACACTCCGGTGTTTGAATCCCTACAGTGCGTGTGTGAGCCACAGTTATGCTGTAAATCAGAGAGTCCAACAACAAGTAGTAGTGCATATACATTAGTGTGTTGGGTTTTGTCGTCACTCACAACTAAACATGTTTTTTAGGTCCATACACTCTTATTTATTGAGTACAAAATTGCAGGACTGTCATTTCGAATGACATCACTCGACACGAACACAAACTGGAGCTTTGACCGAAACAGATGCTGCTTTTTAAAACAAGCTCGTTAAGGACACCCGGAGCTCACTGCCCCCCCTCCCCTCGCCTGACCCGATTGGTCGCTGACCCGTGGACCAAACGGCCGATGATGCGATGTTGGACATAAAATCTTTTTTTTCACAGGAAAAAAACATATTTGGTACAAACATACAATGATTCCTTTTTTTTTTTTTTTTCCCAAACAGGATACATAAAACCATGGCGCTGAATTTCAGCGCCGTCTTTCGACCGGGTGATGGAGAGCTTAACAAGGACATCAGTGACATTTCCAAATCTGAGGTACAGTATCGCTTCACAAAGATTTGGCAAAAAAAGGGAGGAAGTTAGGGGAAAAAAAGCATCTTCATGATGCAACAGGTAAAACATTCAAATGCAACTGAAGCGTGTTTGACTGTCGAATCCACATTTTGAGTCTGCAAGTGGTGAATTGGGGGGGGTGCAGCAGCCAATGGGAAGAGTCGGAGGACGTGGTCACATGTTAGCGTTGCGAGACCATCCCTCTTTATTCTACGAGTGCTACACAATCAGTCATCTCTTCACAAACAGCGGTACGCTAATACTTCTTTGATATATATCACGGATATCAAACATTGACCCAAACAAACTAGTTGGAGTCTGCGCTGGATCCCCCTTAACATAGACCCTCTTGCCCCCCCCCCTCCCCCCAAACTTCAACCACCAGCACCGTCGTGCTCTGGAGGAACCGATTAATGCCACACAAACGCCTTTTTCCAATGCCGGCGGTGTCAAATCGAGGGCAATCGCACACGCTGCGGCGCGCTCCGGATTGACGAAGGTTTACGTGCAAGTCAAGGAAAACATACGAATGCGAGACAACGGTGAAGACCCCGCGAGTGTACAGGTGGGAGTTGCCGAAGCGAGAGGGCACCCCCGTCCTCGCCGACGTGCTGTCGTTGGAGGCGCTGGTCAGCTGTTGTGTCACCCAGGTTGCCACCCCCACCCCGCCAAGGTGGGCTTTGCCTGCTGTGAGGCTTTGAACATTAATTTCACAGTTAAAAGAAAATGCTTTTATTTTGAAGGCTCACGCGTTTGTCTGGAGGTGAGCGTTTCCGTCAGTGTTTTGCCAAAATGCAACAGTGAAGCCACGCAGTGGTTAGGGGGGGTCCACAGGCTTTCCTGAAATCAGTAAGAGGACTCAAAGATGTTAAGGGTTGTGGTGTGTGTGTGTGGGGGGGGTCATCATCATGTAGAAGGTCAAAATAATTACCTATTTTGCTTTTCTACATTTGTATATATTTAACTTCATGAGACTGTTTCACCTGCAGGATGAATGAATGCGCAGCTGGCTGAATTTCTGGTGGGGATTGACTTCACCTGTACAGCCCCCCCCCCCGGCCTTTCTTCCAACCACATATGCGACAGCTCCCCTCACATCAGAGGGTCCTGATAACCCAGTTTGTATAGTACTCACAGTGTACATGCTGTGTCCATATATGGACAGTCTGATTGACAAAAACAACAAAAGGAGCAAGTGGAAAACCTTTGGACTAAAAACACACGGAAATAAATCACTTTCAACTTATTTCTGTGTCAGTTCTGGTGGTGTCAAAGTTAAAGACGGCATTAGATACCGTTGATTCAATGTAATTCTGCAAATTTAGTAAAAGCTCAAAGCAACGTTTTTAACTCTTCTCATGAAGGCGACTTTTCCTGTGTTGTCGTCGCACTAAAACAGTATTAAATCTTACATTTGGACGTGTACGTGTGAAAACTTGCAGGTTCCAATTCAAAGTGTGCTTCCAGTGGTTATGCTGGGGTTTTTGGAGCTAGTTCTGCTCAAAAACCAGCCGATTGGAGATCGTTAATTAGGTCGTCCTGGCAACAGATTCACCGCGGATCCACATTTGTCTTGGTAATTACACAAATCTTTCCAAGTGACCCGCTACTGGGGAGGGGAAGATGTCTATACCCTGAAGAACTGTGAAAGAGATCAACCTGCCACAGCACCTCTTTGGCGATTTTTTTCATACGCATTGCATTGTGGGAGATGTAGTTTGGTGGTGGTAGGGGACACTGAGCGACACTAAAGGTGACACGTACTTCCGAACGCCGGCAGTGACTGAACGGTTGCAGTAATAATTGCACTAGAATCACAGCTGTGTGTGTGGTGGTGGTGGTGGTGGTGGTGGTGGTGGGGGGGGGGGGTTAAAAGATTGCTAATACACAGTGATGTGTGGATAGAGGCTGACTTCGTTTTCCCACTGGTGACTGACAAGCTGGAAGAAAACGCAGCGGGAGCCAGCTGACTAGAAAACACACAACTCTCTCCCATTGGGTGATCCGATCACTGCCGTGATGAACTGTACCCCCCCCCCCACCCCCAGAAAGAACCAAGCCACTTCAACAGTCCGGTCCAACTCCCACTGGGAGTAACTTGCCGACGTTTAGCATATTTCCCGTCCTGAACAGAACTTCACATGGAGAACAGGAGTCGAGAGGATCGTTAACAAAAGGGGCTAGATGAGCTAACATACTGCAAAACAAGAAACACACGGGGGGGGGCTCTCAGCGTTCCCTCTCCTCCGAAAAAACAGCAGCTCCACGTCTGAACTAACTGCCACTTGCACGTGTGGTTTGTGTCGGTATAGGTTCCAGGTTTCCTTGCATGCTACGCGTGGAAGGGAGAGGCGTCCGGTACGTCTTCCGTGACCTTAAGCGCACAAGGAATAAACGGCGAGGTCGGAGGTTTTCCTTAGTTCCCCTTCAGGCACCCGAAACAGCGCGTCCACGTCACACGGTGTTTACTCCCAGCAGGCGGCCCCCCCCAGCAACGCCGCTGCACCCCGCCCGGATGCCCCTGCGCCCTAAGACACAGAGTCTTTGCCGGCCGCGGGCGGGCCGCCCCCGTTCGTGATCAAGTTGCGCAGCAGCTTGCGCCGGCCCGCCTGGTAGTCCTCCTCGTCCACGTTGACCAGCAGTTTGATGGCCTCGTGGCCCACCGCCTGTTTTAGGGAGTCCGTGATGAAGACCCCCTTCAGCGCCTCCAGCAGCGACCCGTTGATGTAGTCCCTCCAGAAGGCATCCAGGTAGGTGAGCTCCGAGAACTTGATGTCGCAGATAATGGAGCCCAGGTCCCGCGACTTCAGGATGGTGTTGGCCTGGTTGAAGCGCTCGAACTGCCGCTCCACCGCTTCCTGCTTGTTGGAGAAGACGTTGCCCTGGAGCGCTGACTCATGCTGGCAGTACTCGGCGCGGACCCGGAGGCGGATATCTGAGGGCAGACAGAAGAAAGAGAAAGCAGAGGGAAGAAGGAGAGAGAGAGAGAGAGTGAGAGAGAGAGAGAGATTCAAATGGTTTAAATTGTGCTTTCTTTCACTGTGAGTCCTTCACAAGAACAGGAGCTGTCAGAGTGGGCGGTGAGCTCCTGGGAGGCTCCAAACACTTTCACGAGAGGATTATTAGCTAAAATAGGACATTAGGCAACGTTAAAAATTATCCCACGCAATATGTTTTGCAAAACAATTTGAAGACACTTGAACAGTATTTTTGGAAAGTCCATTTTTGTTGCACGGTTAACTCAATTTTAAGGCAAACCAGTCCAGTTGTTGCTGACTGAGAGAAACGAGGGGCTGAAATCACGTCAGTACGGAGTGAATCTACAGTTTCCATTGGCATCCATGTGCTGGGACGTCTGTCCTCTCACTGGCGATCTGTCTCCGTTCAGTGTGAGCTGGCATGAAAGCTTTCAAGCCTCCCTCTTTAAAACGTCCTCCAACTGAATGAAAAAGGTTTTGTTCAACACAGATGCTGATGAGGATCTGCATATCAGAGGGTCGTTCCAGGTTTAAAAGCAGCTGCTCAAAATATAACAAAAAAAACACCAAGCTGAACTGAAGTTCACTCCCACGGCTGGCAGAGAGGCTGGGACTCTGGCTCCTCTCTCACGTTTACTTGGTGGTTTGCTGACACCTGGTGGTGGAAGTTTTTTACATCTGCATCTCGATATGAGAACGTCTCGTGGTCACTAAAACAGGGTGAGGTCAGAGGGGGACTGAACATGTTTACGGAGGATAGAAGCTGCACTGTTTGGGCCTGTTTTGGTGGTCGAATACTCACGTGTGACTGATCATGTAAGGCACACTGAGACTGCTCAAACAGCAAAATGCGCTATGCGAGTGAAGTACGTTGACTTTTTAAAATAAGACCCAGTCACAAGCGTCCCACATTGACGTGACGTCCCGAATCTTGTTTGTTTTTGTTTTTTTTACCGCATGTTTGCTTCTCTCTGCAGTCGGCCGATGAGTGGCTTCTCTTCCGTTTGCGGGTCGGCGTGGCGGGAGGGGGCTTTGTTCTGGGGGGGCCGACGTGCGGTCCTGACGGGGAACAGCAGATGACTGGCTGCGGCCCTGCAGAGTGACATCACTTTAGGAATCGTTTTTTCGATCACGACGACGATGACAAGTCTGCTCACATGAGAGAGGTGAAACGAAATGTTTGTGTCGAAGCATTCTGCGATTAGGATCATGGTCGTGAGGAAGAAGGATGAAGGTGTGTGTCAGTGTGTATCTTTAATTTGGGTCTTGCGTGAAATTGGGACCATTCGTGTATCGTGGGTTCTGTTCAGAGGCCATCAGTGGAGGCCAGAGGGTAAAAAAGGACGCTGGTGTGAAATTACAGACACTTGCTGTGTGACGACAGGTTCAGGGGTGTTAAAGGAAGCTCATCATAGCTCATCTAACTGTTTGCTTCAAGTGTGAAGGTCTCAGAGGACCGGTGCAGGTAAACCACAAGTAATAACTCAAAAGGAAATGGTGAAACTGTTATATAGAGATATTCAGATATTTCACATTAGAAGTGTATTTAAGACACATTGTCTTCATTTTAAGGACTCGCTGTGCAGAGAGTGGCGGCTCCCAAAGCGCCAGACCCACCTGAGGCCCACCCACCTGTTCGCCTGTGAGGCGCAGCGTCTTTGCTCTGGACTGCTCCTCTTGGAGAGATGTATCGCACGGACGTCTCTTCCAGGTACTTGTCAACAGGATCAGGACACACTGGGGGGGGGGGGGGGGGAGAAAGTGCACGTTTCAATTTTAGCTCTGGACGATCTCAATACTGCTGGCGATTTCTGCCAGAGGAACTCCCAGAGACCCACAACCACTGGGCTTGGCATCCTTTTTCGATGAACAGGCAGACTGGAAACACTGCATTTGAAGTGAGCCCTTTCTACAAGCGAATTTAACAAGCAGCAGGACACAGTCACAGAACCCGGGAGGTCTGTCTTGCATTTGGCTCAATTTGGCCACTCATTGAGGAGAAAGCGTTGCCATGCTGAGTTCTGGTTCCTTTAAAGAAGCTTCGGTGTGCCTGAAGGTTGCTGCACCCCTCGAGGGTGGATTTGTCAAACAGCATCAAAGTCACTCGTAACTTGTGACACTGTAATTACGTTCGTTCTGGCATACTGCTGAATCCTGACCTCTCTCTAATGCAGTCCATATTTTCACTGACCACGCCGAAGATGTTGAGAAATACATCGAAACGAGCTTAACATCAACCTACCGAAACAACAACAACACTCATCCCTGTTTCTGTTGCTGATACACAGCCATGCTCCAAATCTAAAGCATTTTCAGAGTCGTAAGGTGAAACCTCAGTGTACCTGAAAGGACCTGAGGTTTTTTCTCTCGAAGGCTTGCTGTTTGTGACACGTTATCATTAATGGTGTTTAAAGGATATCATTATGGAAGGAGACCATTCACTGCATTGGTGACTTGTAACTGCCACTTCGCTCCTGTTGCCTGGGTGTGAAGTCGCTCTGTTACTGGTGGTTAAATAAATGCAGCCTCATGATTTAATTTATTTGTTTTAAAAGGGCTGCCACAAAAACCACTGGTCTGGGACATGCCTACTTCGCACTGTACTGAGACACAACAACCCAATTCTCCGAAGGAAATCGTGTCATTCGAAGTTGGGAACTTATTCCACCACACCAACTTAGAAGCAGAGTCAACCTACAACTGTAACTACTGGAAGTCGGGCGCCGATTTGGATTTCAGGGGGTTTATTTCAAATACCAGGACATGCCATCTTTTCGGCTCCACATGCAGAGTCGAGCTGTGAAATGTGAGGTCAGCAGACTGCAGTACGCTGATTGGCCAGGGAGTGACGCCAAGCTTGTTAAGCCTTGAGAGCAACTTAAACGTGCTATTTTCTAAATGCGACAGAAGCAACTAAGCATCTGTATAACGTTTGGGAGCGAGGTAAATAGGTTGCAAATAAACTATGTGAACAGTCTTCTATTATGTTGCTTTATACCTGACCTGCAGACAGACAGCGCAGGAACACATGCATTTACACCATGTTGTGTGTGTGTAGTACAGTATTAACATGTGTCTGAATCCATTTGCCATCTGATCACTGTCCATAGTGCTGATGTTACCTCCTACAAGAGCTACAACACTCCTCGATGCGTCTCAAGCGTATTCACGTCTGTATTTTCATGTGGTCAAGAGCAACCCGGCTGCAATATGATCACAAAAAGCTCAATTTGATACAAGATGGAGGGAGGGAGGGGGGCCTGCTTTTACTTACCAGCCTGCCGCTTCTTGAGTGTGACATAAGGCAAAAGGTCGTGGCGGGTGATAATCCTTAGGAGCTGGAGAATGTGTCGGAAGTTGGTCTCATCACAGCGACCCTGACGCTCAAGCGCCAGCAAGAAATCCCTCCCACTCCGGATGCCGCCGCGCTCGTACTCGTCGATCACGTCGACAAACAGGAACGACAAGACCCTGACGTCCCGATGCGTGAGCTGGGCGCCGACGATGTCAAACATCCGGTGGAGCGAGTACAGCCCGTGGGAATTGTCACTGGCCTCCTCGGGCCAAGGCTGAAAGCCCCCATCTCTCCTGGACAAGGCGGAGTTGGCGGAGGACGCGGAAAGGTTCCGGTTGGCCGTCTCCGCGCTGGAGCAGCCCGGCCTGCCCGCCGCCGGCCGGTGTTCGAGAGGCCCTGCGCTGGTGCTGCTGTGACCCGAGTCCAGTTGGTTGGCCTGAATGTGGGGCCGTGCCTGTTGCGCGGAGGAGTTGTGGGCGAGCTGGGGAGCGACGACAGCGTTGGGCAGCTGCGGTTGTTGCGATGTCATCTCAGGGACCGGTGTGACGAAGGGGACGCAAGAATCCCTGCAACTCCTGCAGCCGTCCTCGGCTCTGGGTAACAAGCTGCGTTCGGAGAGATATAGTAAGACATCACTGTGCAAGGCAACTTGTCTCAGTACACATCTTTGACAGTTATTAACCTGCTTTCTGCACTCCTATGTGAAAGCAGCTACCAATACTTAGAGAAACATAACTCAGATGTGATCTCAAAGCAGCCAGTTTTAAGATGCACACCTGAGAAAAACAATGGCAGGATGTAGTTTTTGGATTAATTTAACAAGACTATCATATCACTGTTTTAGCAAAAGATCATATTTATTTTAAAAATCACCAAAAGGCCCTAATGACCTTATGAATTTATATCCTGGTGTGTTTTTTTAATGATCAATTCGACAGAACCAAAAGACTTTCTATTGCTATCGATTGTAATAGATTATAGTTTTTCTACCAAAACACAGTTTGAAGTTTAGCGAGTTTAAGGTGCTTATATGACATTAATAGGTGGATTACACAGGTATGCATGTCGGTACCGTTGGTTCTTCCTCTGTAACAGACGCTGGCACCTAGCTAGAAAGCTAAAACCGAATTAAAACTCACCACAAAAAGGCAGGCTAACCGCTAACGTGCATTTGCTACAAAACAAGTTGATTCATCTTGTGTTTACTTGGTCGAAGTCAACAATTGATTGCGAAACGTTCTGTAGCACAACCCTGACTAGCGGGACGCGTGTTAGTCTCTTGTTTGTTTTTTTCCGCTACATTTTTGGTCTATTGTCGCTGCCAGGCTTCACGTTAGCAGGACTAGCTTAACTACGAGACAAGTGAAGCACTCAGCCACCGCAGCGTGTCACAAGCTGGCGCGCGCATCGACTGGATAACCTTACGTTACCTTCTTTTGTGCAGATGTTTCCAAACGAGTCCGACACTATCAAAGTTTGGCTAGGCGCTACAGCTACGTAAGCTACCCCAGTGTCTGACTCCGCAGCCTCTCCGAGGGAAACAAGCCTCCGCGGAGCCGCGTCCTGTCACTCCGCACGGAACACACGGTCCGTACCAACGCGGAGCGTCCCGGTTGTCGGTGCGCAGCGGCGGTTCTTGTCGGCCACAGAGAAAGACTTCAGCGGATTCTGGGTTGTCGGTCCGCCACCATGGGGGAAAATAAGCAAACAATTTTCGTTCTTCAGCTAAAATGAAAGACCTTCCGGTTCGCGGAGGGTTTCACTTCCGGTGTCGCGGTGGCTGAGGTTTTACAACGAATGATCAGCAACCCCACGCCCACACCTACAGATAGGAACAAGCGGTATAACCGTGTGGTGCCAAAAACTGGTCATCTGCCAGAACCCGATCTCGTCCGTGGACATGCGCAGAGGCTTTGAACGCTGCAGCTCACAGGGAGAATAAGTTATTTCCTATTAAAATACATAAAGATTACCAACACATTTATGAAAACTCATTTGGGTATTACAATGCACCAAAAGGTGATTGACAGGTTACTATCTTGGTCGTTGGCATATAATACAAAAAAAGATTTTGAATTAAGTGGTGCTTATTTGAACACTAATGGGTATGTTTTAAAGAAGAATTTAAATTAGAAGTCACTTTTTCCACCAGCCCATCATTCTTTGTGCACAGTTTAAAGTGGGAATGAATGCAGTGAGAAACAAGATTCAGAAGCAGGGTTTTATATCCTAAATTTACAAGTCATTTTTTTCCCCTCACAATGTCTGGAAAAGATACTAAAACAGTTAATTGTTTCACACAGCAAGTCGGCAGTAACATGAGGAAGAGAGGATCCAAGTGAGGCGTTCTATGTACCGGCGATGTTTTTGTAGCTCTTCCTCCTCCTCCGAGCAGTTCCCCTGCTTGATGATTTTCCCAGCTAGTGCCCATTCTCATGTATTCTTCTCTCAGCTGTTGTCGTAATAAAAATAAAAGTCTGCTGTTTCTTGAACATTAAAAAAACTCCCCGTGCCTCATCACACCTTTGTGACGACATCCTAGGAGGTATGAGAGGGAGGACCACGCAACCTCCCTCCCTCCTATCCCACAGATACCTCTCACATGGACTACGCGACACACGAAAGAGGGTACTAAATGGGATGGTCTATGTGGACAAACCCACGAGAGCTTCTGTGTTGGAGAAAGAATGATTCACAACTTAGAGATAATGAAAACACGCTTACACTTGACTGGTCTGATTCTGTGAAGGAGTTGTTGTCACAGCAGCTCCATTACGCCGCTCTCGGGCCAGTCAGCTGCCTACCGTCCGTCGGCAACATGTTCTCAGCCTTTTGTTTTACAGATGTGGCAAACTACAAACAATAAACCAGCAAAATCATAGCAGTTTGCTAACCAAATTGATTTAAAATGCTGTTGAAATGGCAGTAACAACACTCAGAAATGGTCCTTTTTTTCTGCACACTGACTCTCGAACAAAACCTGTCGCAGTGGTTAGACATTTCTTCGAACCCTTCCTGGGAGGACTTTGATGAGTTGACAGAAAACTTAGGCATCGCCCCAAGTTTGATGCAAAACAGCAAATTTATTTGAGACATTTTTCAGACACTACAACGCCTCACTTAGGTGAGTCCTCGTATGGGCCGACAGGTGACTCTTACACCTGAAGCTTTCCCCGCACGTCTGGCAGCAGTGCGGCCTCTCGCACGCGTGAGTCCTGGAGTGCTTGGCCAGGTGCGCGCTCTGGCTGAAGCTCTTGCCGCAGGTCTCGCACGGGTACATTTTCTGGGCCGTGTGAGTCCTCATGTGCCGCGTCAGGGCGCTCCGATAGCAGAAGCTCTTCCCGCACGTCTCGCAGGGATACAGGTCCCGGTCGGTGTGGACCCTCATGTGCCGCGTCAGGGCGCTGCGGTCGCAGTAGCTCTTCTCGCACGTCGCGCAGGGGAACAGCCCCTGGCTGGTGTGGGTCCTCATGTGCGCCGTCAGATTGCCGTTCTGCCTGAACGTCTTGCCGCACACCTCGCAGGCGTACGGCCGCTCGCCGGTGTGGATCCGGCTGTGGCGGCTCAGCGTGCCGATGTCGCGGAAGCTCTTCCCGCACGTCTTGCAGGCGTACGGCCTCTGGCCGGTGTGGGTGCGGATGTGCGCCGTCAGCCGGTCGCTGTGCCGGAAGGTTTTGCCGCACGTCTCGCAGAAGTACGGCTTCTCGCCTGTGTGGATCCGCACGTGCTTGGTCAGGCTGCTGCTGTCACTGAAGGGCTTGGCGCATATCTCGCACGCGTACGGCTTCTCGCCTGTGTGGATCCTCATATGCTTGGTCAGACTGCTGCTGTGACTGAAGTGCTTCCCGCACACGGGGCAAGATTTTGGCCTTTGGCCCGCCGGAGCTCGGTGGTACTCCGCCAGTTGATACTCGCCGCTGAAGGATTGGAAGTGATCGCCCGAATCAGTGTTGGAGTCGCTCTCGGACGCGTTAGGACTGTCCGCCTTGTGCCCGTTAGGCGCCGGCTCGGCATTTGGGGTCGGCTGTGAATCCAGGAGCTCCTCGCTGTCCGACTGAGGAACGCTCTGGTCGCCTTCCTCCTCAGTCACAGTCACAAGAAAGATCTCCGCCTCCTGCTTTGGGAGGAGCTCCTTCCCGCAGGTCTGCGCTCCTTTCGGAGGCGCAGGTTCCTCCGGTTCCTCTTTGATCACGGGGGGTTCCAGCTCCTCCCCTTCTTCTTTGATCGGCGCGGCTTCCGGGTCCTCTGGTTCCTCTTTAATCTGCCAGGGTTCCAGCTCTTCTTGGGCCTTGTCATTTGGGCCGGGTTCCAGTTCCTCCTGCTCCTCTTTGATCTGGAGAGGTTCTGGTGCCTCTTGGTCCAGGCCGGAGCTCCTCCCTCTGCTCTCCGATTGGCTGAGGCAGAACCTCTTCTTCACTATTGACATGCTGCTGTGGGATGTCTGGATGAACAAGATGACACAAGAGGTTTCCAATGTAAGTATATGGTGTCTGACATCATTTTTTAATACAAGACAGGGCTATTGGAATATACCAGCATTTATGATAACCAACCCATTAAAAAACGACATTTCAGTGTAGGAAACATTGCATATATAAATAAGCAATGGCCCTCTTTCTTTCCTGACTGCTGTGCTTTCAGTTCCGGTGACCTGCATCATCACACACATCACGCTCATCAACTTGTAAACAAACAAAGCAGTTCACCAGTCACCAGCGGAGGGTAGGAGGAGACGTGCGGTTCGAGTCCTCATCAGATGACTGTTTTTAAAACATCTCAATTCACCTGAAACAATCCAGATCAACGTTTTGCTGGGACATAAACAAACACAACTCCAGTGCGTTGGATACAGTTTGCTTCATTGCTCAGCCGGTGCTGATTTAAAAGCCAGTGAACACAGAGAGACAGAAGAGCCATCCGTTGTAGAATGTATCAAAGCTCTGTAAAAGTTTCTATTAATCTTATGATATCATCATCAAGAAGTAAAATAGTGGATACTGTAGCCGCCTAGATGATGCAGTCGAGGCCGATAAGGTGTAGGTGGATGCCAACAGGCGATCCAGGAAACTTCTTGGAGCGCCAGGCCAGGAGGGGCCTGGGGGCTTTACTGGGGCCCCAACAGACCCGAGAAACGCCCCCATAAACCACTACATTCAGAGTAAATGATGAAGCCTCACAGTTCGGTTCGCCGTGCCAGTGCCAGGTTGCCGTGCTGGAGTGAACATACGGCTGGCCTCACTTTCGAGTGCAGGTGCAGAATAACAGCATGGCTCTGACCTCTTCTGAGGGCACCGACACAAGTGTGCACAAGTGCGCTGCTGCCATTTGTGCAGAGGGCCGAAGGAGCTCCAACACCAAAACGCAGGTCAGTGACCCAACGAGATATCAGCACACGATGCATGGTTGTGGGGCAGCTCTGGTTTCTCTGTTAGCAACAGAGGAAAATATATACGTGTCTGTGAAGCTCCCAGAGCCGTCAACTCGAGACCAGCAGTGAGCCAAACAAACAGACCCCAGCAGCAGCAGTGCGTCTACTCACCACATCTAATATCCCTCCGCTCGGGGTGGTTCGGACTCCGTCACACCTTCGCCGGGGTTCCTGCGGGCTGACAGGGGCGTGCAACCCTCCTCCTACTTCATCCTTTATTGAGAAATGGCCGGATTTCGCAAAACAAACGCCATTCTGCATCGGAAGCCAAACCACTACCGGGTTCACCGTGATTGGCTGTTTAGAAAAAATCGCGAGAACACCCAAGATTTACCTAAATGAACAGGATGTGACAAGTTATGACTGTTTCTTTACCTGGGTCGCATCAGTATACGGTTACAATTAGAAAGGGCGTTCGGGTGAAGCCTCGTGAAGTTCTGTCTGATTCAAAGCTTTTGCACCTTCAGCTGAGAGTTACACAGTGACATCTCGTGGCAAGATGGAGCAAATGCAGCTTTTAAAGAAGGTGATTCATTTAGTTCGTCATTGTTTCGTCATTTGCAGAGGACACAAGTTTGGAAACACTACGACAATTTGAACAAAGATTAATTTGCATTTTAACCTTGTTATTTGGATTTGAGGTGTTTTTAAAGCTGCGTCTTATCGCTGGTCTCGCGATGTTTCTAAGAGCCAATCACCGCAAGGATATGCGATATCATAGGAAGTAGTTTGATTCTTGTGGGGGTTTTTTCGGCTGACCGTAAACAAGCATCATGTTGTGGTAAAGAGGATAGAGTAAGAGAAGTTGCGGGTCCTTGTCAGCCTGCAGGAACACCGGTGGAGGTATGACGGAGTCCGAATCACGCCGAGCGGAGTGATATTCGATCTGGTGAGTTGACACATTGCTGCTTGTTTGGCTCACTGCTGCTCACGAGTTTACGGCTCCGCAAGCTTCGCAGCCATGACGTCATTCCCGCGTTCCTATTGAACGATATTTGAACGGAGCCAGGAACCAGGTTTGAACATGGGGAACCAGACGCTCAGTACTGATGCATCCATTGAACGATGATCGATGAGGCGACTCACCCGACCTATCTACACCTGAAATGCCCCCCCCCCCCCACACACACAGAGTATGTTACTGTCCACTGTCCTGAGAGCTCAGACTGGACTGAGCTGATGGTTTGATTTAGAAAACTGTGACGAAAAACAACGTTATGTCATACACTATGTTTATCTTGGAAATCTTGTCTTGTTCCCAGACTTCCCAAAGCAAAAACCGGTGAAGGAACGGAGGTTCTCTTCTCTGACCAGCAAGGAAGGCATGGATGAGAGAGGGCCTGTATCCGGACGGAGCCAAGGGGAACTTAGGGAACCAGAACCATCACCAATGAAACAAGTGAAACAAACACTGGAACTCAAGCAAGTCAAAGAGGAACAGGGAGATCGGGAACTTTTATCGATTACAAAAGAAGAAGCAGACGAACCAGAACTTTTCCTGGAGAAAGTGAAACAAGAACGGGATCCTTTACCGATTAAACACGAAGAGGACAGACCAGAAATCTCTCCGATCGAAGCTGTGAAAGAAGAACAGGATTTCTTCCAGATTAAAGTCGTAAAGGAGGAACCAGAGATCTTCCAGGTGAAAGAGGAACAGGAAGAACCAGAACTCTTTCAGATTAAAAGGGAACAAGAAGAACCAGAACTTTTGCAAGTCAAGGAGAAACTAAAATTTCAGCCAAGTAAAGAGGAGCTACAGCCTTCGCAGACTGAAGAAAAGCCTGGAAAAGATTGCGTCAGTGAGGCGGGGACTCATCCCGCCCTGAAGCAGCAGTCCAGCACCTTTCTCCTCCTTGTGCCTCATGAGGGCAGTGACCACCACAGACTGTACAACCCCCCAAACTGTTTCATCCACTTTGTCGTGGATAAAATCGAGGACCGGGAAGAAGCAGAGAGACAGCGCGGCGGCACGACACCAGCCAAGAGCGGCTGCGATGGTGACGCAGTTAAAAAGGCCAAACAGTCCCGGAGCGAGTACGTGAAGTTCAAATATCACACGAATCCGGCCAGCCAGAGGCCGCACATCTGCAAACTGTGCGGGAAGTATTTCACTTACAGGTGCGACCTCACCAAGCACATGAGGATCCACTCGGACGAGAGGCCCTTCCCCTGCGCCACCTGCGGGAGGCGTTTCCGCAGCAACTACGCCTGCGCCTCCCACATGCGCATACACACGGGCGAGAAGCCCTATGCCTGCGAGACGTGCGGCAAGCGCTTCAGCCACAGCGGGCGCCTCTCCGCCCATGTGAGACTGCACACCGGCGAGCGGCCCTACGTCTGCGAGACGTGCGGGAAGTGCTTCAGGACGGCCAGCAGCTTCACCGAGCACGCCAGGATCCACACGGGCGAGAAGAGGCACCGCTGCCAGACGTGTGGGAAGCAGTTCGGGCGCGGCACCCAGCTGAAGCGCCACATGAGAACGCACGCCGGCGACCAGCTGCACAGCTGCGCGACCTGCGGGAAGCACTTCAGCAGCTGCAGGGGGCTGAGCACGCATCAGAGGACTCACGCCGGTAAGAAGTCCTACTCCTGCGAGAGGTGCGGCGTCAGCTTTGAGTGCGGCGACGCTTTGACAGGACACATGCGGAGCCACGCGGCGGAGAGGCGTTTCCCCTGCGACGTCTGCGGGAAGCACTTTCGGAACCGGAACGGCTTCACCGTGCACATGAGGACCCACACGGGCGAGAAGCCGTTTCGCTGCGAGACCTGCGGGAAGCCCTTCTGCCGCAACAGCGACTTGACGCGGCACGCCAGGATCCACACGGGCGAGAGGCCGTACGCCTGTGAGACGTGCGGCAAGTGCTTTGCGGACAGCGGCACGTTCACGGTGCACAGGAGGATTCACACGGGTGAGAGGCCGTATTTCTGTGAGGCGTGCGGCAAGCTCTTCAGAGACAGCAGCAGTCTGACGACGCACGCGAAGGTCCATGCGCGCGAGAGGCTGCGTGGCCTCCAGGAGTCAAAGTTTTCATGAAAATCGCGGCGAACGTTCAGGTAACGTTCATGCTGATTGCCCAGGTGGGACATGTTTCCACTGCCCCTCTCACACACACACACACACACACACACACAGGATTCATGAAGAAAAAAACCATCTGTTGTTGCCTGACTGTCCTCTCCCACCGTCGTAACTCACCAACTCACAGAGGACGCCACCTCACCTCGCCTCGTCACGCGTTTCAGAATGCAAACAGTTGGGGTTTTTTTGCACCGACGTTTGAAAACAAAGTAATATTGTGTCATTTTGTTGTGTTGAATGGTATTGGGAGAATGTTTCTGTCACTTTTGTGTGACAACCTCCATCCTCTGACCAGGACTCCTTTTTTTCAGTCATCAACCTTAACTGTTTTATTGAAACTTTTGCTTTTCAACGTGGACTTTAATCTGTTGCATCTTTGTGCTTTCACTGAGTTTGTTTTACTTTTCATTGAATAAAGTATTCACCTCTTCATGTGTTCTCTGCATCCTGTTGGCAGAGTAAGTTGGAGGGACCGTCTATGTGTGAGTGTGTGTGAGTGTTGAGTTTCTCACATGTATGAGACCAGATGATACAGCTGCAGCGTGCTTCAGCGGTCACACACTTACATGCAGGCGCCGGTCTCTGAGTGCCAAAGGATCTATGGCTTCATTGGCCACTCCTCTCTTTGGTTCTCACGCCTCTCTTAATGTCACTTTATTCTGGATGTCCGAGATGCGACAATGTGTCTGAAACTTTCCTCGGAGATTTTGCTGGTTTATAACACAACAGCAGGAATGAGACTGACACTGTGTTAGGAGACAGTAATATGAGAAAAGTGGTACTATGACACACTTGTATTGTTCTTTTTTCACCCTTCTGCAAAATGAGACTCAGATACTCATTTCAGTTATGAATTAGTGAGAGAATTTTCTACAAGAGAATCTTCCACACGAGTCGTTTTAGTTTATTTATACAGCATCAAACTCAGAAATCAAACAAATCTCAAATGGAAAACAAATAAACAAACAAACAAACCGTTTGTTACTGCTGACAGTTCGAATGTAAAGTCTATTGAAGCTCCGATGTGGTCAAACTACAGTGAAACTGCTGTCTTGTCAGCAGCATGATGGCGCGCTGTCACAGTGCACACTGGATATCACACATAATTCAGCAGTTTTGTCCAAAACCAAAAGACAATGTCTATATTCTTTTTGCTCCTGTGTTCAAAATTGGCCAAAATCACAGAGATTATTTTATATCTAATAGTCTCTCACCTGTGTGAGGCCTCATGTGGACAAAAAAAGTGCATAAAAAATGACATCACTTGTCCCATTTTCATGATACAATACAATATTATAGTCCAAAAGACCCTCAGTGACCTGTGGTCCGGGCTCACTCTTTGCAGCCGCTCGAGTGGACCTTCATGTGCCGGGTCAGGTGGCTGTTTTGGTTGAAGCATCTGCCGCAGCTCTCGCAGGTGTACGGCTTGGCCCCTGTGTGGATCGCCATGTGCCTGGCCAGCTGGAAGTTGTAGTTGAAATGTTTCCCGCAGGTGCCGCAAGAGTGCGGCCTCTCGCCGGTGTGGCTCCTCATGTGGCAGGTCAAGTGGCTGCTGTGGCCGAACGTCTTGCCGCAGACGCCGCAGAGGTACGGCTTCTCGCCCGAGTGCGTCCTGGCGTGGGACTTGAGGTGGCTGCTGTCGCCGAAGCGCTTGCCACAGGTCTGGCAGGCGTACGGCCTCTCGCCAGTGTGGATCCGCATGTGCGTGGTCAGGTGGCAGCTGTGGCTGAAGAGCTTCCCGCAGGCCTCGCAGGCAAACGGCCTCTCGCCCGTGTGGACCCTCATGTGCTTGGTCAGGTTGAAACTCAGGCGGAACAGCTTGCCGCAGACCTCGCAGGGATGCGGCTTCTCGCCCGTGTGGATGAGCGCGTGCGCGGCCAGGTGGCTGCTGCAGATGAACTGCTTCCCGCAGGTCGCGCACGCGTGAAGCCTCTCGCCGGTGTGACTCTTCATGTGCCGGCCCAGGCCGCTCTTGTCCCGGAAGTTTTTCCCGCACACCTCGCAGGGGAAGGGCCGCTCGCCCGAGTGAGTGCTCATGTGCTGCGTCAAGTTGAAGCCCAGTCGGAAGCGCTTGCCGCAGACCTCACAGGAGTGCGGCTTCTCACCCGTGTGAATGGACACGTGCGCGGCCAAGTGGCTGCCGCAGATGAAATGCTTCCCACAGGTCTCGCACGAATGCGGTCTCTCGCCCGTGTGAATCCGCATGTGACGACCTAGCACACTTTTGCTGCTGAAGGGTTTCCCGCATGTTTCACACGTATAGGGCCGTTCACCCGTGTTGACACTGGGATGCTTCTTCTTCTTTTGTGTCTTCTTCAAGAATTCAGACTCTTGGCTGGTATCAATGTTTCCGTCATTCTCAGGCGTCGTCCCACTGTCTCCTGTGGGGCTGCAGTGTCCATTGTTTGGTGTCGGCTCAGCAGTTCTGGTTGATCCTGAATCTTCATGGTTTATTCTCTCCTGAGCTCGACTCTCAGCCGCAGCAGAGTCGATCGAGCAGTTCTGCTCATCGTCAGCTTCATCGTCACTTTCCTCTTCCGTCACAGCTGGATGAATGGTGTCCGTCTCCCACTTCACAATGAGCTCCTCATCAAGTTGGCTCTCCTTCTCTTCCTCCTTTATCTCTGGGGGTTGTTCTTCATCTTCCCCTTTAATCTGTAAGAGAACCAGCTCCTGTTGTTCCTCTTTTATCTCTGAAAGCGCTGGTTCCTCCTGCTCTCCTTTTACCATTAAACGTTGTGACTCCTCTTCTTCTTCTTTTATTTGTGGATGATCCTGCTCTTCTTCTTCTTCCACTTTAACTTGTGAAAGAACAAGCTCCAGCTGTTCCGCTTTCATCTGTAAAAGTTGGGAATCCTCCCAGTCTTCTTTCATGGCTGGTGGTTTCGGGTATCTCCTAAATCCAGAGTTGCTTCACTTCCTTCCAGCTCAGTTTCTGTAAAAGATCTGGAGAGACCAAATGACACAAGAAAAATAAGTCTTGAAAACGAATATTACAAATAAATTCCCAAGTACAACATTGACAATGTGTGTGTGTGTGTGAGAGAGAGACAGACAGAGATAGAGAGACAGAGAGAGACAAAGAGAGAAGAGAAAGACAGAGAGGAAAGAGAGAGAGTGTGTGTGGGGGGGGCTGTCAAAAGTGTCACGGGGTGTGCTTTCCCATGTGAGCTCAAAAGATGTAACGGGAGCGACCGCAGTGTGTCCGGGTATCAGGAATAAACTTGGACGGCTGACAGACAGCTGTTCCTTTAACATATGTTAACAATGCATTTAGCGTCAAGCTTAAAACACTTAACGAATCCTATAACAACGCTGTTAGCAAGAGATGAGGCCGCGTTCTGTCCCATTGACCACCGGAGCTGGTGACAAACAGCCCAACAAACAGCCCCTGTGTGTGGTGCGTCTACTCACCACGTCTAATATCACTCCCCTCGGTGTGGTTCGGATTCCGTCACAACCTCACTAGGATCCTGCAGGCTGACACCAACCTGCCACTCCTCATTTTATATTTTACTGCGCAATGGGCTTTACATTTAGCCATACAAACATCCTTTCTACCGTACACAGGGACTACTTCCGGTATGCATACCTGTGGTCCACCTGATTGGCTGACGACACAAACAGCACAAAGCACGATGTTCAACCAGACAGGCTACTAAACGTAACAAAAAACCTGTCCGCATGTAAAGCAATATTGCAGAAACACGAACGACTGAAAATGAGGAAAATGTGTAAGTCTTTGGGTTTTTCGTCCTCCAAATAAATGTGTAAGTGTCCTTTGAGTGGTAATTGTTTTATCTGCCGATCGCAAGGTGTGCTGACAGAAAGTAGCGACCACGCTGTTTAAAGGAGGGCGTTTGCATAGATTGAGTGTGAACTGTGAACAACAGCAAAAATAAAAAAATGACTACACAAGTAAAATAAAATAAAATAAAATAAAATGAAATAAAATAAAATAAAATAAAATAATAATAATAATAATAAGAAGAAGAAGAAATAATAATAATATTAATAATAATCAATTAAATAAGGTGATTCGCATTTCCTAGTCAGTCTGCAGGAATGTGTGAAGGAGTCCAAACCACACCGAGCAGAGGGATATTAGTGAGTAGACATACTGCTGCTGGAGTCTGTTTGTTTGGCTGACTGAGTTCACGGCTTTGCAAGTTTCACAAGAGACTTTTCACACACACACCCCCCCCCCAAAAAAAGAAAAAAGACCTAATGAAAAAATATACTACTGTTTCTGTGAGGACTTCAGCTGTAACATGTGTTTGCATTTGTATGAGGAGAGACAGCTCGGTCATTTGGTCCCTCGTTGTTAACCAATGTTACTGATCTTGGTCAAGCTGAAGCATCAGTACCTGAGGAAGGTTTCTCTCTTGGAAAACGTTCAATCCCACCCATGTTCCCCACCAGAAGTCCCACCAATGTTCCCCACCAGAAGTCCCACAGGAGAGAAACCCTATTCTTGCAAGACCAGTGGGAGCCGTCTTAGTCCTCAAAGTTCCTGGAATTAGATACACGAGTATCCACTCAAATTGAAAAAGCCATTTTAATGTGAAATCTGAAAGAACTCCTTTTTTTGGAGCACAACTAGTGCTTTAATGTCACACTGCAGGAGTCACATGGAGAGAAACCATACCCTTGTAGCATTTCGGTTGTCAGCAGTGACTGGTGGTCCCAGTCTACACGGATGGGAACTCTACTTACGAGTGTCATTGATCTCTGCAACCTGCCGGAGAACAGTCAGAGAGCCGACCTATTTGCTGTTGTATTAAAATGTCAGCTGATGAGAGTCTAAACACACAGACAGGCACACAAAGGTGCAGGATCAAAGGACCTATGGTACGTTCCTCTGTTCTGTTTGCCACTGTTCTGGGTCAATACTCCTTTCTGCACAGTGTGTGAACATGAACGGGAGCGTTCGGTGAAAAAGAGGGGGCTTCTTCCTGCTGACAGGATTTACAGTGACGGTTCAGTTTAAAGCACAGTGGAGTGATTTTACCTTCTGATCACATTCAAGCTTCATCCATCAATAAAAATAATGTTGATGATTCTCCAAAAGACTGAATTTTTGTTTGTGTTGTGGGTTGTTTTTTGTCTGGTTTAATTGGTATGAATTTTCTATGTTGCATTTGGGTGCTGTATGAATAAACTGAAATAATAAACTTTTTCACCCATTGCTTACTTTTCTTGATTATATTGAAGGTAGAATATTGTTGGACTTTTATTTTTCATATTTAATTATTTTGGGTGTAATAGCCTTGTTAATGTATTATGATTTTTTACCAATAACTTATATTTTTGTTTGTTTTAAAAAAGCAAAAAACGCATGCAGTGTCATTTGTCCGAATGGAGTTGCCGTAGTCTTCTTTCCAAGATGTCGGACCGTGTGGGACAACCATTGATGTTTAATGAGAACCCTTTAGGGGCCGCTTGTGTCGGTGGGTTCGGGAGGTGACAGCAACACTGCAGCCAGGTCCTCCTCGCGTTCTTCTAGCGGCATGTGAAACAAAACAAACCAAACCAAACCTGGAGGACTCGTAGGTCCGTGTCAGCCTGCAGGATCCCCGGTGAAGGTGCGACGGAGTCCGAACCACACCGAGCGGAGCCATACTAGATGTGGTGAGTAGAAACACTGATGCTGTGGTCAGTCTGTTTGGTTTGGCTCACTGCTGGTCGAGTTCGCTCTGCGAGCTTCACCGTGTAGAGTCGCTCCTGTGTTCCAGTCCGGACTTTTGAGCTGAACTCTACTTGTCGCCGCAACCCAGTGCGCTGATCCTGACCCTCCTGCGCAAGTATATGACGTAGCTTTTACCTGACATCATTTAATACCGTTTAAACTATGAACTTTTATGAAACCAGGGAATGTTATTGATAAATTGTACCATAGTTTGGACCCACATGGAGGAGAACACACATGGAAGGACAGCCAGAGGAGACTGGTTGATGATAGAAGCTGCACGAGCTGTTTCATCCTCCCTGATCTCAGTCTACAACATTGCTGAAGTGGTACATAAGTGTATATTTTTTGGATTCCAAAACCAGTGAGGATAAATGTTCATCTTGTGCTGGTTCCAGATCTTCCACCAAACTCCAGGATGGCTCAAGAGGAACCAGAAGCATCAATGATTACGGAAGATCAGAAGGAGCCCGGACTTGTTGAGATTAAAGAAGAACAGGAACCGGATCTTTCGCGAGTCAAAGATGAACCAGAGGCCAAAGAGCCTCCACCGATAAAGGAGGAACCAGAACGTTTACAGATCAAAGAGGAACAGGAAGAAATGGAGGCTGACAGTGAGGGAGAGCAGCTGGTCCTGAGGTGGGAGACCGACACCGTGAATGTGTTTGTGAAGAACGAAGAAAGCGACCACAGCGATCAAGATGGTGAGCAGAGCCGTTCTGCTGACTCTGCTGCAGCTAAGAGTTGCGATCAGGAGAGAAGCAATCACGAAGATGCAGCATCGAGTAGAACTGCAGAGCTGACACTAAACAATGGACACTGCAGCTCCACAGCAGAGAGCAACTGTAACTGTGATGATACACATCAAGAGTTCATGTTAGTGAGCGGTGAGGGCAAGAAGGAGCTTCCCAGAATGAACACACATCAAAAGTTGCCCACTTGTGAAACATGTGGGAAGTGTTTTGGCCGCTCTGATCATTTTATCACTCACGTGAGCGTTCACGCAGGTGAAAAGCCGTTTACGTGTGAAACATGTGACAAGAGATTCAGTGACGGCAGCGGTTTGAAGAAGCACATGAGGCTTCACACGGGAGACAAGCAGCACTCCTGCGACGAATGTGGGAAACGGTTCATGGTCAGAAGCGATTTAGCGAGGCACAGAAGGATTCACACGGGGGAGAAGCCGTACACTTGTGACTCCTGCGGGAAACGGTTCGGCGACAGCAGCAGTTTGTCCCGACACCTGAAAATCCAAACATGCGGGAAGCAGTTCCAACCCGCCGGACTTTCGAATACCAACGAGGGACCCCTAAAAAAAGAGAAACCTTTTTCTTGCAACGCTTGTCCCAGGAAATTTAGCGATGCTGACGGCCTGAAGAAGCACGTTGGAGTCCACACGGGCGAGAAGAAGCATTCGTGTGAGCTGTGTGGGAATCATTTTAGTGACAAAAGGAGCCTGGCGAGGCACGGCAGGATTCACACGGGCGAGAGGCCGTTCTCCTGCGGCGTCTGCGGGAAGCAGTTCAGTGACGGCCATCAGCTGTCGACGCACGCGAGGACCCACACGGGCCTGAGGCCGTACTCCTGTGAGGTCTGCGGCAGCCGCTTCGTCCAGAGCAGCCACCTGATCAAGCACGCCAGGATCCACACGGACGAGAGGCCGTACGCCTGCGGGACCTGCGGGAAGCGCTTCGTCAACAACAGCAACCTGACCAGGCACGCCAGGATCCACACGGGCGAGAGGCCGTACGCGTGCGAGACGTGTGGCAAGCGCTTCAGGGACGGCAGCGACCTGACCAAGCACGTCAGGACCCACACGGGCGAGAACCCGTACCCGTGCGCGACCTGCGGCAAGAGCTTCAGCCACCGGTTCCACCTGACATGCCACTTGAGGACGCATACTGGCGAGAAACCCTATTTTTGCGAGACCTGCGGTAAAGGGTTCAGCCACAGCAGCCACCTGACCACGCACACGAGGATCCACACGGGCGAGAGGCCGTACGCCTGCGAGATGTGCGGCGAGCGCTTCAGGTACAGGAACAACTTGACCGGTCACGCCCGGGCGCACACGGGGGACAACCCCCACGCCTGCGGGACGTGCGGCAAGCACTTCAGGGATGCGGGGGACCTGAAGAGACACACGCGGGTTCACACGGGCGAGAAGCCGTACGCCTGCCAGACATGCGCTCTGCGATTCAGAGACAAGCGGGCGCTAACGAGGCACACGAGGAGTCACGCGAGCGAGTGAGACGCTGAGTAGTTGCTGAAAAGAAACAAATCTTCATGGTGGTGTTTTAATTTAGCCAGGGAGGACTTCCTCATCACAATTTGGTTGTGTTTTTTTTTTTTTTTTTGATTTTTGACAAAACAGACCGAGCTGATCAAATTCATTCTTGATCCAGCTTATTTTATTTCTTATAATTAGAGTAACATATTTGAACCCCTGGTTTTTTTATTTGTGTAGTGTCTTTTCTCATCGTGTTACTTGATGCAGTTTTGTTGGGGGTTTCTTGTGATACAGTGACATGATGTTGTTTCTGTCCACCACATTTCTCCCATCATTGCTGTATTTTATTTAATTTTTACTTTAAAAAAATCTGTTGCGAGAGATAGAAAATTATTTATCACTGTGCAAAATTTTATTTTATTTTTTTAACCTTTTAGCTTTTTGTTCTTCTCCAAAAAGTTTCATGTATTTGAAAAATTACATGACATATTTTTTATATATTCGTATTAAAAATAAACAACTAATGCTTCTCACTGCACACAGTTTCCAGTAATTGCCACCAATCGCTTGCTGATGCGTCTGTCGGATGGCTCAGGTAGGACAGTTAAATGCACTTGTCTCCAAAGTCCTGAGAGACTTTGGAGAGCTCCTGTCAAGATACCCGGAAGCTTAACAGCAGACCAGCAACATCCCTGGAAACTGTTACTGAAAATCGAAGTAAATCGCGAGACCCTCATATTTTCCTGTCAGGAAAGTAAATCTGCAGATAGGTGAGGACGTGTGCGGTCAAATGACAAGCGAAATTTTGTAATTCGAAACATTTTTCCAATTTTCTCGCTGAGTCTCGCGATATTCACCACAACCAATCACGGCAGATCACGAGTGAGCATACCGGAAATTGTGTCTGTGTGAGCTCTGTGACAGTGTTCAGCTATTCACGTTTCCTCCGCTGAGTGTTTAAGACCATTGCTCGCTAAGAGGTGAAGTTAGAGGAGTCGCACGTCTGTGTCAGCCTGCAGGAGCTGAACCCCACCAAGCGGAGTGATATTACATGTGGTGAGTAGAGAAACTGCTGCTGTGGTGTGTTCAGCTAACTGGTAGTGAGCGAGCTCACGGCTCTGCGAGCTCCGCTGTGTAAAAACAAACTCTGCCACAACTTTAATAGAACAACAGCTAAGAAGTGTATTTTCTCCTTCTTTCAAGGTTTCACTGTGTCAGGTGGTCGTTCGTTTCCCCGCCTCCACTCCCGTGTCACCTCAGCTCTGTGTTGCTAACTTCATCATTAGCATGCTGGGGAATAAGACACGCGCGCGCTGTGGGAAACGTTCAAAGGTCCGATTCTCTCAGCGGCTGAATGCTGATGATGTTTGTTTCAAGATGAGCTTTAAAGAAAGGCAAACGACACGTTATTCCAGCGTGTCAAAGAGACCAAACAGTGAAACAGTGAACTGACTGGGCTGAGCTGCGTGTTAAATGTGGAACACAAGGAGGCGCTGTGGCGATGTATTGTCAAGACCATACCAGATGTGGAAGAGAGTCCTCAGAAATAACTTTTCTGCAAGTGCCTTAAAATAAGTGACTTCATCCCACAATAATTTTCAGACTATTACATCACAAGCTTACAGCTGGGATTTGGGTGAATGTGTCTGATGGAACTTTTCCAGCGACAACTAAGACGGTTGAATAGGAACCATTTCAGACTTGGCTATGGATCCCTCTCCAGTGACAATTGTTGTTTGTTTTTATTTTATTACCAGCAAGTTAACAAAAATCCTGTCCATATTTGTCCCACCAGATGTTTCACAGCAGTCTGAGTGAATAGAAGTGAAGGGTCTTCCAGTTCGATCCTGAAAGAGCCAAAATCTTCAACGATGAGCAGAGAGCAGAAGGAAGAAGAACCGTCACAAATTAAACAGGAACAAGGGGATCCAGAACCTCTAGTGATAAAAGAGGAGCAACAGCCTTCATTCATAAAAGAGGAGCAAGAACCTCCACTGATAAAGGAGGAGCAAGAACTTCGACAGATAAAAGAGGAGCAGGAACCTCCACTGATAAAGGAGGAGCAGGAACCGACATGCATCAAAGAGGAACAGGAGGAATTCCTCCTTTTTAAGGAGAAAAAGTCTCCTTCGCTGAAATGGGAGGGGGAGACTTTTCATTTAACTGTGATAAAAAAGGAAAGTGACTTTTATGAACCAGACAATGAGCAGAACTGCTCCTTCGGTTCTGCTGCGGCCGAGAGCCGAGATCAGGAGAGAGGAGACCGCGAGGATTGGGCATCGGCTACGACCGTGGAGCCGACACTGACCAACGGACAATGCAGCTCCGCAGCGGAGAGCGACTCTGACAACGAGACGGGGGAAAAGTCCCAAACATTCAGGAGCGAGAATGAACCGAACGATGAACTGTTTACTCGCATAACATACGGGGAAACTTTCAGCGGGTTGAAGAGTCGCACTCAAACTCCCACAGAAGAGAAGTCACATCCGTGTTACATCTGCGGGAAACATTTCCCCAAGAGGGCGACGTTGAGTAATCACATGAGAACTCACACGGGCGAGGTGCCGTATTCTTGTGACACTTGTGGGATGAACTTCAGTTCACCGAGTTCCCTCTCGCTACACACGAGAACCCACACAGGGGAGAAGCCGTATTCTTGCGAAACGTGTGGGAAGACTTTCACCCGCGTTCACGGCTTTAAGAAGCACATGAAGATCCACACGGGGGAGAAACCGTTCTCTTGCGAGACTTGCGGGAGGCGCTTTGGCGACCGGAGCTCCCTGACGCGGCACACGCGCATCCACACGGGCGAGAGGCCGTACGACTGCGAGGTCTGCGGGAAGACCTTCAGTCACACCGGCGCCCTGAACTCACACAGCAGGAGCCACACGGGCGAGAAGCCGTATTCCTGCGACGACTGCGGGAAGCGTTTCACCTGCCAGAGCTCGCTGGCTCGACACCTGCGGATCCACGTGGGCGACAAGCCGCACTCCTGCACGACCTGCGGGAAAAGCTTCATTGAGCTCGAGGGCCTGAAACGGCACGCCAGCATCCACACGGGCGACAAGCCGTACTGCTGCGACACCTGCGGGAAGCATTTTGGCTGCCAGAACTCCCTGAACAGGCACATGCGGGTTCACACGGGCGAGAAGCCGTACAGTTGTCCGACGTGCGCGACCTGCTTCAGCCACAGCTGCGCCCTGAAGAGGCACATGAGGATCCACTCGGGCGAGCGGCAGTACTTCTGCGACGTGTGCGGGGCCAACTTCAGCCACAAGTCCAAACTGACGACGCACATGAGGATTCACACCGGCGAGAAGCCGTTCCGCTGCGAGACTTGCGGGAAAGGCTTTCGTCAGAGCAACCACTTGATCCGGCACATGAGAGTTCATGCGGACGCCAGCTTGGACCGGCGGGAAAGCCTCCAGAAACTGCTGTGCCCCCCAACGAAGTGAAACCATGTGTCTGGACACACTTCTTCCTCCAAACGTGGGATTCATCACATTGACGTGCGACGTACAGATGAGGCAACCTCGTTATTCGGTGGCTTAGCACAAAAAAGAGTGATCACAACTCATGCTGCTTATAAACAAACACTGCAAAGCACGACACTATTTATTAATTTGGCATCAAGCCTTCTTCTGACAAGACTTTGATGCCACCATTGTTAATGTTACTTTGGAAGGATGGTTCACATGTCGGCACTTTCACAGCAAATTCATCCTAACTTTGGGAAGGCAACTGTGTTTGGGGACACAGTGGGGCTGTGTAGTGTGAGTGCTCCCCCTGCAACTGCATTTCAACTGCAATCTGTGGTTTTTTTTAATATATTTTGTCTGTAAATGTGGAATCCCTCCAATGTGTGTGGTCATGATTTCCAGTGACCAGTGTAATGCACACCAAACTACAGGACCAGTTCTGCTTTATTTTCCACTGCTCTCAGACATTTGACTTCATTCTGCTGACAGCAGTCAGTCATTTAGCTTGAAACTCTCGTTTTGAAATATCTGGTTGGACTTTTGAATGAGCAGGTAGTTTTTTTTCACTCTGCTTTATTTGGTGCTGGCTGAGCAGGCTGAGGAAAAATAAACTCATTTGATATGAAAAGTGTTCACGAGTTGCCTCTTCCTATCAGCCTGACCTCAAAGATGGAGGTGAGGAAGGTGCGAGCGACCTCCTGGCCCCGCCCTCAGCCAGCTTTCATCAAAGGCGCTAACCCCCTGACTGCTTCCTAGAGGCAACACACACACACACAAAATCAATTTGTGGGTCAATACGTTGGCAAACAGTGAAGCGTCTAAATGCTTTGGTCTGTTCAGTGTATTTTACAGTAATGTCAACAAACTTCTGCATGAATCAAGTTCTGTTCTGTTCAAGTTCTGCATCTATTGATCAAACTAATGGTAACTTCTGTAGTTGTCGAAGTACTTTGGTGTATCTTTAAAAAGTGCAGTGCTCTGATTGTAGTGGCGCCCTGCGAGGACAGGAACCTGAAAACAGTCATCAATCACTTGCTGATGCAGTACAAAGATCCGTCCATCAGATGTCTCACACTGGACAGTTTCATGTCTGTCTCAAAGTCATTCAGCGCTCACTGATGTTCCTGTAGAGTCAACATACCAGGAGGTTTAACCATAAAACAGCTGTATTCCTGACGATGCGGGTGAAGACATGGGAGTGCAGACATGGAGCCTGCTAACTGTGGTCTGTAGCTCGACACGCACTCTGTTGTCGTGGTGACCCACCTTTTTCTGAAGGTACACGCGGAATTACTCTCGAATAGGAATAGTTCTTTGGAAAAGGATGCGAAGAACAGATTGGTTTGTGAGGAGGCTCTGTGAATTAGGCCCAGGATAACATGACGGACCATGATGGAGTTCTCCACTCTTTCAGACAAACATTGGCGTCCTTTCATCTTGATACCTTGAATCTGGGCCCGTCGAAACGATTCGATTTGCTTGTCAGGGACATCGGTGGAACAACGGAGTTACGGCGGGAGGCCTTGAGTGGTAAAAACAGCAGAGCCGGTAAAGATTCAAGCAGGAGGCTTGAGGCAAAAGACGAGGTTCACAACAGCCAGCTGCTTTATTCACCCACCAACACACACGCACAAGAAACATTCAGACACATCTTCCAGCTCGGGGTGGGGGGCGTCGTCAGGTTGCAGCAGCCTCCCCTGCATTGGCAACGACATCCTTTCATACTACGATGTTGATTGGCTCCTTCACTCCAACCGACCACAGCAGGTAACCTGCTGCCATGGTTTAAAACCCCCAAGTAAACAAACAAACAGGCCAGTTTATGTTTAAATAACCAGTTTCAATCCCAGAGAGTTTAACAAGAGGGGATTTCCAAAAGAGGATTACTAAAGGATCAGTTAACATGAAACTTAACTTCCTGAATACAAACGAAACAGATCAACAGTTATTTGGGTTGTTTTCGTTTTTGCCTCCTGGGCAGAGGGTCCGTCCCCTGACGCGTGTGAATCCTTAGGTGGGCCGTCAGGTGGCCCCTCTGGTAGAAGCACTTCCCGCAGGTCTCGCAGGGGAACGGCTTCTCGCCCGTGTGGAACCTCATGTGGACCTTCAGGTAGCCGCTGTGGCCGAAACACTTGCCGCAGGTCCCGCAGGAATACGGCTTCTCGCCCGTGTGGCTCCTCATGTGGGTGGGCAGGGAGTTCTGGCTCACGAAGCGCTTGCCGCACACCTCGCACGCATACGGCTTCTCGCCGGTGTGCGTGCGCGTGTGCTCCATCAGGTGAATGCTCTGGTAGAACTGCTTGCCGCAGGTCTCGCAGGAGAACGGCTTCTCGCCCGAGTGGTACCGCATGTGGACGGTCAGGTTGGAGTTCTGGTGGAAGCCCTCGCCGCAGACGCCGCAGGTGTACGGCCTCTCGCCCGTGTGGACCCTCAGGTGCGTCGCCAGGCCGCTCCTGTCTTTGTACTGTTTCCCGCAGAAGGAACAGGCGTGCCGCCTGTCGCCCGGGTGGGTCGCCACGTGCTTCTTCAAGACGCCGCTGTCGCTGAACTTCTCGCCGCACGTCACGCACGTGTAGAGCTTCTTCGCCGCGTGACTCTTCGCGTGAGTCTTCAAAAGTTCGGTGCAGTCAAAATGCTCCCCGCAAGTCTTACAAGTGTTTCGGGTATTGTCACTTCTGCGACGCTTCGTTTTGTGCTTCTTCTTGAAGGCTTCAGACTCCTGACTCGGATCATTGTTCCCATCACTCTCAGCTCTGCATGACGTTTCCATTGCGGAGCTGTGGCGTCCATTGTTTAGCGCCGGCTCGGAAGTTCCCGTCGATCCTAAATCTCCGGGATTCCTCCTTTCCTGATCTCGACTTTCAGCTGCAGCAGAGTCGACAGAACAGTTCTGCTCGTCATCTGCGTCGCTGTCGTCGTCGTCATCTTCAGTTTTCACGATGATATTCAAGGTGTCGGTCTCCCACTTGAGTACAAACTGCTCTCTCTCCTCGTCCAGGTGGATTTCTTCCTGTTCCTCCTTAATCCGAGGAGGCTCCTGCTCCTCTTTTATCCCCGGAAGTTCCCGTTCTTCTCGCTCCTCTTTGATCTCGACAAGATCCGGCTCCTGCCGCTCCGCTTTGATCTGGAAGGACTCCGGGTCCTCCTCCTCTTCTCCTTTCATGGTTGACGGTTTCCGGCTCCTCCTGATTCAGGCCGGGGAACCTTCTTTTCGCCGTCACAGCTGCTGGCCAGAGAACATTCACTTCCTCTTTCCTGAGATCTGCTGGGACAAAGAAAAAAACAAAAAGGGTCTCAGAAGTGATCAGAGGACATTGTATCTATTACATCAACAGGGCTGAACAGAGTCAAGCCAGCTGATTTCCTCAATATATTAGTTCCAAAAGCATCCAAATGACCTAATTTGGGTAAACATTACGTGGAATGTATTATGTGGAAAACTTCAGTTTTATTTGACATACCTAGCCCAATTTACAACAAAGTCATCTCATGTTGCTTTTACATTCAGTAGCGAAGACAGTAACCCAACAAATCCACGTGCACGGCTTGTTAATGACAACCAAAGAAGTGATTGAACCACACCAACGAGTCCAGAAATATATTTTTACAAAATTCAAAAAATGCAAGAAACACATAAGAAATAGAAGCATGTCCTCGGTGTCGGTCGTTAAAGCTTGAGAGGGAAACCGGCTGCAGGACCGCTCGAGGTTTCGCAGCTGCTTGTTCCTCGGCCGGTGTTTCACAATAAGAGTTTAAACTGTTTTGCGGTGGTTAGTTGAGGAGTTTCGTCGTTTCTCTTAAGAGACGCGAAACGAGTTTGTCAGCTCCGGACAGACAGTTGGTTTTTTTTTCTGGACGGACGAGGGGAAAAATGGCGTCATTGATGTGGAAGCTTGCTGACCGAAGGAAGAAAAGAGGCGACAGTAGCACTTTGCGCACTCACCGAGTCCGACATCACTCCGGGTTTGGGGTTGTCAACACTCCGTCACGCGCTCACTGGGACCCCCCCACAAAGCCGACAGAGCCGCGCCGACCCTCCTCACTTTCTCTTTGGCCGTAACGACGGTCCTCCACGGCCACAGAGGAACGTCGCCGCCCACAACAGCAGACACTTCCTGGATGCACCCAAGCGACCGCTACGATTGGCTGCGCGGAACATCGCGAGGTCTCAGATGTTCCGGGGGAGGCGGGGCTTGTGAGGACTGGACCAGACGAGATTTGTAAGTTTGTTTTTTTTATTGAGAAAATCAAGGAGTATACAAAAACAGTATACAAACACAGAACAAACAACAGAGTTGCCAGGGGGTTCTTACATGATACAAAAATATTGAAACCAGAACAAGTGCTTAATGTCTTAACAGCTTTTATCTCAGAATAAAGAATAAGCTGTAAATAATGTTTAACATCTTTGAGGAAGAAAATAAAATAAGGTTTTTGTTACTGAATTTACACTTATGAAAATAATTTTGCCAAAATTAATAGACGAGATTTGTAAGTACTTTTGTAAGCCAAAACGATATTTATCTTTAATTTGAACCTGCCTTTCATGTTTTATTCATCTGCATGATTTTAAGTAAACAGCTGTAGCTTAATTTTTGTGGTGTAAAAAAGTTAAATGACAGAGTTTTAATCTGATAACAGGCAAATACAATAAAAATTTATAAAGATCTCAATTTTTTTCTATTACAAGCAATTTAACTCACTTTAGGTTCTGGTTCTCATGGTGAATGTTTATTTCTATGGCACCTTTATGGCAGACGATGTTACAAAGGCCTTTACAGTCATCAATCGATCAGACGGCATCGGTACTGAAAAAAATTGAGTGAAAAAGAAAGAAAATATATGTACTAATCATGGATGAAAAAGTGCATGCATGCATAAACATTATGCATACACACAAGTGCACACAAGTACACACAGGTAAACACGCACGCACAGATATGTGTTGCAGAAAAAAAAAAGACACAATATGAACAAAGGCCTTTCCAAACGGATGGGTCCTCATCTGCTTTTTGATGATGTTAACAAAGTCCATCGTCCTCAGGTCCAATAGAGGACAAACTCTAGAGGTTTGACTCTTCTTCTAGGCACATCAAGAAAATCCTGGACAGATAATCTGTAAGTCCTGCCGGACTCGTATGACTTCAGCAGCCCTCCGATGTCCCCAGGTGCTCGACCAAGCAGGAGGACGTTAAGGTCGGGGCGTGCAGTTTCCATCACTTATCTAGTGTTCAAAATAGGTTAAAATACCAGGAGGGTTGCTTCTTTAAAGGGACTAATTGGACCTCTGAATTGGGTCGTAGAATCAAATGGTAGCCGACGCAACCATTTGTGGGCTAATCACAGGTAACAGGCCGCTATTCAGTCTGGATGATATGAGGGAGTGAATAATCGATCTTCAGCTCGGCCCCGAAAACAACAGGCTTGAGTTCAGCGAAGTTTTTAGATGATAAAAAGGAGCAACTTTGAGAAACTGTGTCCTGTTAGTCTTAGGCTGCAGAAAATTAAATGCTATTCAATGGGTGTATTATTCACACAAGCAGCTGAATGTCATCGGCATAACATCGAAAGACGCCGTCTTTCTCTTTATCTATTTAAAATGTTTTTATCAGATCCTCCACAGGGAGCAGATAAATGGAGAAAAAAATAACCCTGAAGGACACCACATGACAGCTTATCCTCTGACGAAACCCCTTTTGAAAGCAAGAAGATGAACGGAATGCGTAACAGTCACTGAAGGAGAAAGAGGGGATATCAGTTAAAGGAGGGAAAACCAAACTTCCTATTGATGCAAATAGGACTCTGTGATATCATTTGGGTTCCTGAGAGTTTTTTTGCTGGCCGGATAAAGGAGCTGACCCGTGACCCGCGTGACTTCTCACGTGGTCCGTCAGGTGGCCCCGCTGGAAGAAGCGCTTCCCGCAGGTTTCGCACGAAAAGCGCTTCTCGCCCGTGTGGAACCTCATGTGGACCTTCAAGTAGCCACTGTGACTGAAGCGCTTGCCGCAGGTCTCGCAGGCGTACGGCTTCTCGCCCGTGTGCGTCCTCATGTGCGAGGGCAGGGAGCTCTGGCTGATGAAGCGCTTGCCGCACACCTCGCAGGAAAACGGCTTCTCGCCAGTGTGGGTCCTCATGTGCTCCAGCAGGTGGACGCTCTGGTAGAACTGCTTGCCGCAGGTCTCGCAGGAGAACGGCTTCTCGCCCGAGTGGTACCGCATGTGGACGGTCAGGTTCGTGCTGTGGCTGAAGCGCTTCCCACAGGCGACGCAAGAATACGGCTTCTCGCCTGTGTGAATCTTCGTGTGGGAGTTTAGGTTGCTGCTGCTGAAGAAGCGCTTCCCGCACGTGTCGCAGGCGAACGGCTTCTCGTTCGAGTGGACCCTCATGTGGTCCTTCAGGTGACCGCTTTGATAGTAGCGCTTCCCGCAGGTCTCGCAGGAGAACGGCTTCTCGCCCACGTGGACCCGCATGTGTACCGTCAGGTTGCTGTTCTGGCTGAACTGCTTGCCGCACGTTTCACAAGTGTAGGGTTTCTCCCCCGTGTGAATCCTCATGTGCGTCACCAGACCACTCCTCACGCTGAAGTGTTTCCCGCACACGTTGCAGAAATTGGGCCTCTCCCCTACGTGAACGCTCATGTGGGTCTTCAAAAGAGCCGAGCTAATGAAACGCTTCCCACATGTTACACATGAATGTTGCTTCATGTGCTTACTCTGCAGTAACTTCGACTCCTGACTCATCTCACTGTTGGAGTTGCTGTCAGCTGCGAGTAACGTGTCCACTGTGGAGCTGCAGTGTCCATTGCTCAGCGTCAGGGCGGCATTTCTGACCGAAGCTTCAGGGTTTCTTCTGTCCTCGTCCCGGCTCACAGCTGCAGCAGAAGTGATGCGACCGTTGTGTTCACCGTCAGGTTCATCGGCGTCATCTTCCTGCTTTGTCACGGCAAGGTGAAAGGTGTCAGTCTCCGACTTCAGCACGAGCTGCTCTCTCCCCTCACCCAGGTGGATTTCCTCCTCTTCCTGCTTGATCTGACAAAGTCCCGCTTCTTCCTCTTCTTTTACCTGTGAAAGTTCTTGTTCTTCCTCTTCCTCTTTTATTTGCGGGGGTTCCGGATCTTCAAGATTCTCTTTTATTGGCAGAGTTTCTAGTTTATCCATTTCCTCTTTAGTTCCTAAAAGTTCCTGTTCATTACCGTTCACTAGTGACATTGCCGTCTCCTCCTGGAGTCAGACTGGAGCTCCGCCTTTTGCAGTCGGAGCTGCAGGTCAGATGCCACTGACGTCCCTCCAGGATGAGCCACTTGTGGAAGACCTGGCAGGGACACAAAAAAAACAAGTGAATACACTAAAACGTGATAAAACACACTTCTATACAATAAACGATAAAATGTCATTGATGACGTCATGTTTTTTCAGGTGATACAGGTAAACAACTCTGATTGGATTAAATCTTGGAAAACAGTTTGGGCCGATCGTGTCCTCAACTTAATTTTCTTTGGTATACTAACTTGGAAAAATAAAGTGATTCTCCCAACATGTAGTGTACATGAAGAGCTCTTCCAACTGTAGCTTCCTAAAGTTCCATAACTGAAGGCTCGAAGGTGTTTTTTAAACCATCAATGTCTCAGAGAATGAGGGATTAAATCGCAAAGTTTACTGGTGTTTATGGTGGGTTTGGGTTGGTTGCAGAGAAAATTAGAAAAGTTTCGTTCTGTTCTTTCTGAAAAGAGCCCAAAGTTCTGGTCAGCTCATCCCAAGTTTCCTTTACCTAAAAACATAGAAATTCTGTAGTTACAGATGAGTGTGAGTGAAGTTTTCTTGTCAAAAAAACAAAATTACTTGGAGGGTAGCGCTTGCGTCGTCACAACACTGGGTTTCAACAAAGAGTGCCCTGACAGGCTCCTCTACACCCCTCTAATGTAACTAATTATGCAGGTCGACGTGGCAGCGTGGGCTACTGACTACAGAGCTATGAACACTGAGCCAAAACTAGTGAAAGGCAGCATGGAAACTGGCTAAAACTGATGGCTTACGATGGCTGATCACGTCCTCTGAAAGAGACGAAGTCACCAGCTCCAACTTGTCACACCTGTAAATTCTCATACATGTAACTTTTCAAAAGGCTGAATCCAACAAAATGTCACCAAGGGGATGAAGGAGATAACAGGTTTCATACTAAAACAATCCTGTGCTTTGCGAACTGTCTGGAACAAATAGTACCTGCAGAGAACATCACAACTGGGGCAGCATCAGGAAGACGCTGAAGCAGCTGGACGTTCATGGAAAGCAGGTGGATGTACAGCGACAAGACACTGCTATGTAAAGTTTTACAAGTATTTGCGTTCCTTTGTAACATAAGAAGAACCCAGTGATAACCCTTAAAGTATCTCACAAAAAAATAAATCTACCATGTAGATAAATAAGGTTATAAGAGACTGAAGAGGAGAAGAAACGTCATCCCTCAAGATATCGAATCTGTTCAGTTCATCCATAGTCGCTGGGATCAATTTGTAGTCCCGAAACAACAGAATTTTAGTTTATTGTTTGACCCAGCAGTAGTTTGTGTTAAAGCTACATTAAACCAGGAGGCAGGAGGACGTCGCTTCCAGACCCGCTGGCGGTGACGCTCTTTTCTTTTTTCACGCCGGGAGCCGAAAGCGTTTTGTTTTCACAGAGCTGCGTCGTTTCTATTTTAAGCGGCCAAATAAGTTAGTCGGGCTCCGGAAAAGTTGTGTTCGGGGGAGCAGAGACAAACTAGTGAGCAGCAGTTAGACAAACAAACAGACCACAGCAGCAGTGTGTCTACTCACCACGTATAATGCCACTCCGCTGGGCGTGGTTCGGACTCTGCCACGCCGTCACGTGGGTTCCATTAGGGTTAAAGAGATCTGCGACTCCTCTTACTTCATCTTTTACTGCACCACTATCTTTAAAATTCAAGCACCATGAAAAAAACAGCTCTGTCCACAGCAGCCGAACTACTTCCTGTATACGCCATCATGCTCAGTCGTGATTGGCTGTGAAGAACATCGCGAGAACACAGAAAGGCTGCGAGACTGGAGATTTTTCCAATTTTATACAATAATATTCAACCATTATTTCAACCTGAGTTGCATAAACGAATCAAATTTCCATTAGAAATTACCAGAATTTAATTATATACTATGATTGCATCCACTTGATCCACATGACTTCGCGATTTTCTCCACGGCCGATCAATGCCATACCAACCGTTCGTGCCACACCAAGCGGAGGACATCAGATGTTGTGAGGAGACGTACTGCTGGTGGGGTTCGTCTGTTCACGGGGCCGTTAGCTTCACAACAAGCAGTTTATCTTTGTCTCCTAAGAGCACAATTTATTTGGAGTGGAGACAATTTATTTGAACTTTAGAAATAGGAAGAATAATATCTCAATGTCAATAAATATTTAACAATAAAAAAAAAACCCTTATAAAACTGGTTGAAGGAGCATCATCCTCAGAGCAGCCTGACCTTTGGTGACACACATCAGAAGCCACACAGGGGAGAAACCCTATACTTGTGAAACATGCGGGAAACAATTAACTGTCATGAGCAGTTTGGTGACGCACCTGAGAGTTCACGTCGGCGTAAACCCGTACTCTTGTGAGGTTACCGTAAGCTGTTGCTTCAATGTGACTCGGCTCTGGGATGTCTTCCTGTCTTCGTTTACCCAGTAGTCATTTAATGTGTTTGTATCGTTGATGAGCTGAATGATCCTGAGTGTTGGGGGCCCTCTCGTTGGGGGCCCTCTCGTTCCCCTGCTCACCGCGGGGGTCTCTCTGCCATAGCAGGTCTTCAGACACTCTTCTTCTCAGGCCAGGTCTTAGGGGCTCCCTCTGCCCCCACCTACCAGCTGTGGATGAGGTGAGTTCAAAAACCTTCCTGGACTGAAAAATGTTGTTTTTTTCACAATGTGTTGAGCTTTTCTTTTCTTTTTTTTCCACTCACTTTTCTTAGGAACTTTTAAAGGCAGTGAAAAGCTGAATATCACTGAACTCTTTCGCACATTGAAATTTGTGAGGAGACTCAAACTGATTAGCAACATTAAGAAGGGAATCAGAGTCATTTTTGCCATTTCTATAAGTGCTTCTACAGACTCTGAGGTCAGATCATGTATCGGCTCCTGATTTCACACCAAAGCGATGGAGGGATTTCAAGTTTTTTTACAATGCAGAAGAGCAATGGACTTGTGTTTGCACAAATGCAATTCTTCTTCCAGCTCTTGAGGAGTGCAGACGTACCTCTCTCTGCTCTCTCCCCCCCTCTGCTCTCTTCGTCCTGTCTCATCTCGGAGCCTCTCTCTGTATTTGACCTCCTGAATCCTCAGACATCAACCATGGCTTTCGTCGGCTGGTCTCTCAACGCGGTTGACAAGATGACAGAGACAAGGTGCGGGGGCGGCACCTTGTCCAGCTGGGACCCACCCTGCGGGTTACTCGATAGATGCCTGGAACGAATGGAGGGGTTTGTGCCTGTCTGTTCTCTCCGTGGAGGACGTGGAGGACCTCTACATTTTGGGATTTATGGTGATCAGGTTCCTGCTGATTGGAGCAGGCGGATTCCTGGGCTACCGGAAAATTCAAGAGCTGGCGACAGCTGTTGGCAGGCTGCCATCTGAGCCGCTGCTTCGAGCCGTCGTCGCTGAGACTGCGTGCGAGATGGCTCAAAGACAGGACGCTATGTGGGACAAACTGGAGACAATGTCTGACAGCCTAATCGAGTTGGGTTCCACCAGGGAGAAGTTGGCGACTCGGCTTGAGGAGAACTTGCATGATTCGGCTGAATTGAAACCGCCATTGTGAGACCTGCTGAGGAATGGAGGCAGACAACTCGCGTCCTGCCTGGAACAAAGCAATCTTCCTTATCCTAATCTGGCTCCTCCAGAGTGGCCTTGGAGCTGCTCCTCTGCAACTTTGCCCTGGATGAACTGCAGACAGACACTCTGCAGCCCTCCCTCCAATCACCCTCCTCCTTCACAAGCAAGAATGTATGCTTGAATGTATGTAAGAAGGTCATTTCCATCCAAGGCCTATGGACTGCAGCGAACTCTCTGCCCACTTACACCTACACACCTCCAAACTTTTCATGCACCCCCTGCTGTATCTGGGCTTATTTGTCACTGCTGCATGCCCCTGTAGGGGGCGTGGTGGAGGGTTTCTTTATTTCACCCTCTTTCCCAATGCTGTCTTTTCACCATGTATCTGCGGATAGGTGGTCTGCCGATATTGGCTGCTGTCTCATCCTCCTGTCCGTACGTTCATGTTTTTGTATGTTTTATCTCAGACCAATGACGATTCTATCTATCTATCTATCTATCTATCTATCTATCTATCTATCTATCTATCTATCTATCTATCTATCTATCTATC
>JASSRZ010000053.1:19734697-19747270 GCA_032164315.1 Malacoctenus gilli | reverse complement strand
CTGTGAGGAATATTTTCTCCTGGATGTGATGTCAACAGATGAATCTTGAATGCAACTGAATCAGAGAATTAAAGTCATCTACAAGAACAGTTGAAAAAAGGACTTCTTTCGATAGATATTTGCTCCGATTGCAAGGAGCCTGAATCCCTGACACCGAGCAACACCTCACCATTTTGCATATAAATTCAGTTTATTCATTTCACTTGATTTATGCTGCGCCAAGCACAACAAAGAAAGCTACTGATGCAAACAACTCGTCTGTTACCATGACAACTAGCCACTGAAAGCACAGCAATGACTGAGGCTCGAACGTGTTCGACATACGATTCACCTTTAATTGCTTTGGGCTGAACTGTCAAGTCAACAAGATGAGGGGAAATGTTCACACTCAACACATGATTTTCACACACAACTTTTCGATGCGAGAAAGGTTCGTCACACGTCCAATCGCAGCATCACAGCCTCTCACCGGAGTGGATCCTGGCGTGCTTTGTCAGGTCACACTTGTTTCTGAACTCTTTCCCGCAGGTTCCGCAGCAGAACGGCCTCTCGCCGGTGTGAATCCTCATGTGGCTGGTCAGGGAGCTGCCCTGCCTGAAGCGCTTGCCACACGTCTCGCAAGAATGCGGCCTCACGTCCGTGTGCGTCCTCATGTGCTTCGTCAGGTAGTTGCGGTGGATGAAGGCTTTGCTGCAGATGTCACAGGAGAAGGGCCTCTCGCCCAGGTGGATCCTGGCGTGCTTCGTCAGGTGACCCCTCTCTCTGAAGGCCTTGCCGCATGTGCCGCAAGGGAACGGCTTCTCGCTGACGTGGCTCCTCACGTGGCTGCTCAAGGTGCTGCTCTGCCGGAAACGTTTCCCGCACGTCTCGCAGGCGTACGGGCTCACGCCGGTGTGGCTCCTGGCGTGGATCTTCACCTGGCCCCTGTGGCTGAAGCGCTTCCCGCACGCGTCGCAGGAGTACGGCTTCTCGCCCGTGTGCGTCCTCATGTGGCAGGTGAGGTGACTGCTGTGGCTGAAGCGCCTGCCGCAGAGCTCGCAGGCGTACGGCCTCTCGCCGGTGTGCGTCCGCAGGTGGCTGCTCAGGTTGCTGCTCTGGCTGAAGCGCTTGCCGCAGGTTTCGCAGGCGTACGGCTTCTCGCCCGTGTGGATCCTCATGTGCTTGGCGAACTGGCTCCTGTCTTTGAATGGTTTGTTACACGCTTGGCAGGAGTACGGCTGCCGGGCCGTGCGAGTCTTCGCACGGGTGCTGAAATCACTAATGAGGCCGAAATGCTTCCCGCATGTCTCACAAGCGTTTGCTGTGTTCATTTTATGATGGTTCTTCTGCTCGCACTCACTCCTCAGGATATCAGACTCTTGACTTGCGTCACTGTTACAGTCACTCTCCTCCGTCGGCAGAGTGTCTCCTGTAGAGCTGCAGTGTCCATTGTTTAGTGTTGGCGCCGCAGCTTCGGCTGATCCTGAATCGTGATGAGTTCTCTCCTGATCTCGACTCTCAGCGACAGCAGAGTCGATATAACAGTTCTCCTCATTGTCCCGATTGGTGTCGTCGCTTTCCTCTTTTGTCGCACTGAACTCAAAGGTATCAGTCTCCCACTTCAGTACGAGCTGCTCTCTGTCCTCGTCAAGGTGGGCTTCTACCCGTTCCTCTTTTATCTGTAACAGTTCTGGTTCCTCCTGTTCTTCTTTTATCTCTGGAGGTTGTAGTTCTTCCTCCTTTATCTGTGGGGAGTCTGATTCAGTCCACTCCACTTTTATCTGTGGGGATTCTCTTTCTTGTTTAATGTGTAATAGTTCAGAATCCTCCTGATCTCCTTTCATCGTTAATGCCTCTGGTTCCTCCTGATCCATCCTGGAGTTCTCTCTGTTGAAGATCTGGTGGGCAAAATAAGATGCATTATTCAACTATTAGCATTATTCAATTATTAGCTATTCCATCACAAGTTCACTACAATAGGTTGTCTCAAATTGAAAATATGAATAATGTTCCTTTCTACGCTAAAGACACACGTTGGATGGAGGGGATAAAAATGTCCCTCCATGGTTGTGATGTACGCAGCCCCCGTGAACGAGTGAGCGGCAACCAAACAGACCCCAGCAGTCTACTCACCACATCTAATATCCCTCCGCTCGGTATTGTTTGGACCCCGTCACACCTCCACCGGGGATCCCGCAGGCTGACACAGACCAGAGGCCCCTCTTCTTTTATCATTTACCGCCCAATTGTCCGTAAACGTCTCTCCAGCAACCACAACCAGACCACACACAACCCTGGATGTACATGACAACCACGGGTACTTCCTGTTGTCACAGTCATGAACACTGTGATTGGCTGACGATAAAGATCGCGAGACTGCAACGAAAGGAACGGGAACAGAACGAGGTTTTGGTTGAATGAACGGTAAACAAACATGCAGAGGTGTTTCTGTGACCTGAAATAGGAATCGTGCACGTTTCTCACGACCCCTCACAGACTGTTTGCAGTCATTAGCTGAATGTCCTGATTTGATAAAAAAAAGAAGAGAGATTCATATGTCACTGTACCTCATAATTAAGCAATATTTCCTTAGAAAATACTAAATCACTCATTGCTGCTAATAAAATGTTGCTCAACCATGACAGTGCAGGTAAGTAAATAAATAGCAAATAACAGTGTGGACGCAGGGGAGCTTCAGTGTCTGATTTGAGGGGACAAATCTGAGCCGAGTACAGTGTGAGTGAGACGCCAAAAATACAGCACACAGTTTCATGTAAACACATCACACAGTTTAATGTAGTTACATTTGATGGTTCCCACTGTGCAGGAGCTGCCATTACTGGGACAGGAAAAAAAACCAAATTGTCAGTGTTTTTCAAGCAGTTTCATCATTTTGGTTTATTTTTCAGCAGTTACTGCAAGAACAAACATCCATCATGACACGTTAAAACCATCCATTATCAAATCAAGAAGAATGACCTTAAAGGAATATGCCAGCCCTAGACGAAATTTGGGCCCAATTCCAACTATGTTGGAATCCTCATCCTTAACCCTCAATCTCCCTCAAAATCAAGTGTTAACTCCTTAAATAATAGATACGTCCTCAGACTGAAGGAGGCGGCATTACGCCAAAGCGGCGTTCAGTCTGTCAAGTCAGAAGAAGTAGCCGTAGCCGTAGCAACAGCCCCACTGCAGACCGCTATTGATAAAAGATCGTAAAATAAAAATAAAACCTAAGCTACAATGAGGTAACTAACCCATGACATGTGTCTAAACTAAGTTAATACGATGTTTTTCGTAATATTTATATCTCCATTCACTAAGAAAATACATTTGTAGCTCGCCGTATTCGTCGCCATGTTTATTAACTGTAAATAGCGCAGTGCATTCTGGGTAACCTTTAGAGCCAGCATTTGCACCTCGCGGGAAGAACTTTAGGTTGAGGATTAAGGGAGGAATTGGAACGCACCATGAGCTTAATACGTTAGAAAAAGTGTTCTTTTTAAATTCTGCCCCGTTGTTGTCCGTATCCAGAAGCGCAGCGTTAGCTTAGCATAAATCGCTGTAAGTGGACGTTGCCAGTTGGCCAGTGTTCACAAAATGGTCAGAAATGAACTACAGAACTTTCCTGACTTTATCATTTGACTTGTACATTCGAACCGAGTACAAATATCATTGCCAATATCACGAAGGGTTTGCCTAGCACTATATTCGGGCGAAGCACAGGCAAAGCACCGCTGATCGGCGCAACGTCACGGTGGAGTCTAAGGACCCCCGACTTCCGTCAACACACCGGCGTGATTACCTGGCTTATAAATCTAAGAGTCTGACTTCGCTAGTTGTGAGTCGCTTTGACATTTTATACGCAAACATGGGTATTACATGTATAGCGAAGGGTTGTGAAAACAAACAGAGGAGGTACTTGAACACAATGTTTCACAGAATTCCTCCAAATGCGGAACGAAGAAATCTATGGCTTGCTGCTCTGGGCATTCCACCGACAACATCTGTGGATAAAATTAATCAGTATCGAGTTTGCGAGGAGCATTTCCCACCGGAGGACTACGAAGAGAAAATGCAGTGGTCCACCAGAACGAAAGTACTCCGTTTGACGAAGATGGCCATCCCGTCTCTTTTCAGTAGCGTTGCCGAGGCGGAACCAAGTGCGTCATCCATGGCTGTAAGTAACGCTATCACTTACGATCGTTCCATGATCGACCGCTTGTATGTGTTTGCTTCGTATGCTTGAACCTCCACATTCTGGACAGGCCACTTACACAATGCGTGATTTTGTTTTGAGCAAATGGAAAAAACAACAGTGGGAGAAAAAAAAAACACAAAAAGGAGGTTATTGTTAATGTCTGAATTTGTGGTGATGTAATATTTATTGTTTTGAAATATTTTCTCCCTCTAAGATGTTTCCAGACTCCTCCCATCACCCGGGTGGGTCTTCATGTGAACTGTCAAATAACCGCTGCACTTGAAACTTTTCCCACATATCTTACACGGGTACGGCTTTTCGCCTGTGTGCGTCCTGGTGTGGATGATCAGGTTGCTGCTCTGGGTGTAACTCTTCCCGCAGGTTTCGCAGGAATACATGCGCAGGCCCGTGTGCACCCTCATGTGCCGGGTCAAAGCGCTGCGATCGCAGAAACGTTTGCCGCAGGACTCGCAGGGGTACGGCCTCTGGCGCGTGTGAAACCGCATGTGGTTGCTCAAAATGCGCACGCGGCTGAAACTCTGCCCGCACACCTCACAGGAGTGAAGCTTCTGCTCGGTGTGCGTCCTCACGTGGGCGACCAGGATGCAGCTCTGGCTGAAGCTCTTCCCGCACGTCTCGCAGCTGTACGGCTTCTCGCCCGTGTGGATCCTGACGTGGCTGGTCAGGCCGCTGCTGTCGCTGAAGTGCTTGCCGCACGTGCCGCACGCATATGGCTTCTCGCCCGTGTGGATCCTCAGGTGCGTCGTCAGGTGGCCGCTGTGGCTGAAGTGCTTCCCGCACGTCTCGCAGGCGTACGGCCGCTCGCCGGTGTGGGTCCTCGTGTGCTTCGTCAGGCCGCTCCGGTCCCTGAAGCGCTTCCCGCACGTCAGGCACGAGTACGGCTTCTCGTCCGTGTGGATCCTGGCGTGTGTGGTCAGGTGGCTGCTGTGGCTGAACCGCTTGCCGCAGGTGTCACACGAGTACGGCCTCTCGCCCGTGTGGATCCTGGCATGGCTCGTCAGGTGGCCGCTGTGGCTGAAGTGTTTCCCACACGTGTCGCACGAGTACGGCTTCTCGCCCTTGTGGATCCTGACGTGCTTGGTCAGGTCGCTGCTTCCGCTGAACTGCTTGCGGCATGTTTCGCATGAATACGGCCTCTCGCCCGTGTGGATTCTCATGTGGGTATTCAAGTGACCCCCGTGCCGAAAATGCTTGCCGCACATTTTGCAGGTATGAGGCCTGGGGTCCGTCGGTTCGGCGCTCAAAGTTGACCCCGAGTCTTCATGATTTCTCCCGTTTTGCCCTTGAGTCTCAGGGGAACCATGGGGACAGTTTTGCTCCCCTTCTCCTTCTTTTCCACTTCCCTCGTCAGACAAACGGAGACAAAAGACGTCGGCCTCCCACTTCCGTGCCAGCTGTTCCCCCTCCTCTTCCACGTGGACACCCATGTCTTCCTCTTTGACTTGCTGTGATTCTGGCGCCTCCTGTTCCACCTTGATCTGTGGAGGTTTTGATTCCTCTTGTTCTTCTTTTATCTGGATAAGTTCGAGTTCCTCCTGTTCCTCTTTGATAATTAAAACCTCTGGCCCATCTTGTTCCTCTTTGACTCGTAAAAGTTCTGGTTCCTCCTGTTCCTCTTTCATTTTCTGAATCCTTCCGTCCCTCTGGAGATGTTTGAATTGTTTAAAAGAGCCAACACCTTCTTGTAGACGTGTTGCTACAGAGGATCTGGAGGGACAAAAGAGAGAATGTTCCCAAGCGATTATGATACTTATCACACACACACACACACACACACACACACACACACACACACACACACACACACACACACACACACACTCTTTCAATTCAATCTCTTCTAACAAAAAAATAGATGAATACCACAAGGTACTAGACTTGAATCAATAACTTCTAGCACAAAGTAGCGCGTCAATCCACTGGTGAAGGAGCCTTCAGCTCTCCAGTCTTTCTAAATTTCTTCCAAACAACGAGTGGTATTTTATTTTGTAGGATTCTACATGAATTACTGTGTGACAGAAGATTTCTTTAAATGCTTTGTCAACTCAAAACAGCACATATCGGGTGTCCTGTGTAACTGCGGGTCAATCAGGACAAGGGACCCCAAGAGGACCCGGAAGGACCCCAGAAGCCTCCAGATGACCCCAGGTTAATATATAAATTGAGGGACAATGTGAGCGTGAACAGAATGAGTTGGGTTCATAGCTGACGAAGATGGCTTTCCTGTGTGTCTGTTTGTTATGACACAACAAACGCTGAAAGAGCTCAAACAGGAGTAGAAAAGGGTCAGCACACCGATATAACCTCTGGGGGTCTATAATGGAGAACTGTTTTGCTCATAATTAAAGTTTACGAGCTATGTTAGCTTAAATTCGAGGGGTTAACCCATATCTCTTGACCACAGACCCATTTTTGTTGAGATGGGAGGGGGTTTAAAATAGCAGTTATAGCCAGATGATAGCGGGGATGTCTCCCGACTACTCACCACATCCCGTATCGGTCGGGTTGGAGGGTGTTCAGACCCCCACGGCACACGTTCACTGGGGTACCTGAGACTTGTGACTCCTGTCACTGTCTCATTTCCTGTAAACCTGTCTTATATGTTCCTCCAAGAGATAGAAATGCAACTACAGGAAAGCCTACCGCAGCAGAACTACTCTGCAGCTATTGGCTGCGAGGATTATCGCGAGACAAAACGAGACCTGAGCAATCGAACGCGACAAAAACAAACTGGTTTGCTTATTTATGCCTTCAATTATTGAGAGCACATAGATACTTTTTTTCCAAATCACAAATATAATAACAATTGGTGGAGGATTATGTACTTTAAACTATGTTTAATTAAGTTAAAAAACATTTCTCGAACCAAGTGTCTTAGTTTGCAATCGTATTATAATGCCTTTAGTGTAAGTTTTTAGCAGGACACAGACACAGACACTCTTCAACTCGATGTCAGAGGCAAAAGTTGAAAAAAAACCCCACTCTGTTTATATGTAAGCAACGCCAAGTTGCAGGGGGAAGATGGGGGCAGGATGGAGGGATGGTGCTTACCATCAGTCGGTCTCCCTCCTCCGCCAGCAATGGTCCTGGAGAGTGTGGCCCACACCAGCTGCACTGAGACGGTGTGTAAAGTAAAGCAAAGCTGGTAAAACACGTGGCCTCACGCTCACACTCCCTGAGGATGCTGCAGACTTTTCGGAGTGTGACGGCGTTGTTGCTCACATGATGGAAGATGGTGTCAGAAACTGGACGCCTGATCATATGTCACGATGCATCATCAGTAGGACCTCAGCCACGATGCTGTTGAGCTCCGATGAGATTGCTGCAGGTGTAGGAGAAAAACAACCAACCCAGCACACAATGGGATATGAAGCAGCTCCTCTTGCTGTCAGTCAGACCCTTTGAAATCTTTGTCCGTCCCATTTACCACTCCAGGGCTATGATCACCTCACAAACCGAGTCAAGTCCCAGATCCATCATCCAACATGTTATTGCAAAGTTTAAAGCACTAATCACCGGGACTTGAAGAGAGTGGCCAGCACAGAAACACGCCTGCCAGCAGGGGGCAGCGGCGCACCGTCAAAGCCTCTGCTCTGTCTCTTCCATCGCAGAAGCAAAGCTGGACGGCGGAAATAAGAGCGGGCTGCCCCTGACTGCTCGCTCGGTGGGAGGAAATCTGGAATTTGTGTTCAGAGGAGGGTGTGAGTTGATCCGACAGCGGCGGAAGCTGCTGCAGACTCCCCCCCCCCCCCACACACACACGGAGCATCCGGCACGAGACGTCAGTGCAGGGGGGCTGGGTTTGCTGCTGGAACACAGCAGGTGAAACAACTACCCCACGAGGAAGACTCACGTCTGATCTTCATCATCACTTGACAACCGACAAGCGGTTTGGCTTGTGGAGGAAGGTCAGTGTTTGGATCTGATGCTCTTCGTCTGGATGTGATGGGAATGGTGCCGCTTCCAGCTGGTCGGACCTGGGGACAGTTTGACAATGGAGGGAGCCCATTATATTTTTCAAGTGCAAGACTGTCTGCTAGTTTCAGACCTGTTTATGGTTCCTGTTATTTTTGTCAACATAATCTGAATAACCACATGGAAAATGTTGCCAAGAGCATGTCATTTGTTTATTTATGACATTGAGAATGGGATGCTGTGTTTGCAGTCAGTAGGGATGAAGCCTCCCACTTTTGAAGGTTTAGGACATGTACACACACCTATCAATCAAACAGCATGAGGCAGGTTCACACACAACTGCTGGCATAATGTTATTAGCTAACACAATCATAGTTTCAACGCTTGAGGTGTGCGCTTCACTACGTCTAACCGAGTGCACATTTCAAAGTGAAAAAAATCAGATACTTTTGAGACTCACTTCCTGCACTCCTGGCAGGAAGTGAGTCCTGAGCCCCCCCACCCACCCCATCCCTCCACCTTCCCCACCCCTCCACCTTCCCCTTAGAAGCCCTTCACTAGCACACTCACTCCAGTCCCCGTCCTCTCCTCCAACAGACCAATCAACGACTGGAAAGTCGCCAGAATGAAAACGCTGCAAACTGACGTGTGTTTTTATGAACCACATTTCAAGTTTTTTTCTTGTGTCTTCTTTGTCTTTCCAGATCTCCGACAGCAGCATGAACAAAACAGAGGAGACCTCCTCTGCATCTGGCCCACGTGAAACCGAGAGATGGAGGTCCGATCTGGACCCGGAGGAAGCAAAGCCTCCGTGGATCAAAGAGGAACAGGTGGAAGCAGGACCTCCGCGCATCAAGGAGGAGCAGGAAGAAGTGGAGTTGCCTCACATCAAAGAGGAAGAGGCGGGACCAGGACTGGCGCAAATCAAAGAAGAAGAAGAGGACCCGGACTGGTCGCAAACGAAACTAGGTGAACCAGAAGCTTTGCAGGTAAAAGAAGAACAGGATGGCTGCAACCATCGACGAATCAAGGAGGAGGAAGAGGAAATGGGCAGCGGTCGGGAAGAAGAGGATGCCGACACCATCCTGCTGGTAATCATCGGCGAGGAAAGTGGCTACAGTGAAGCAGAAGCGGACAGCGAGCAGTCTCGCTCTGCGGCCGAGAGCCAGCGTGAAGGGTCGCAATCGAAAAGCGTTGTGGAACCGGATCCGGACGAGACGCTTCAGTTCGGAAGCGGCGACGAGTCTACCGTGTCGGCACGGTACGCAGATAAGAAGGCCGTGAAATGCAACGTTTGCGGGAAGTCCTTCAGGCATGAATACAAAATGAAGAAACATCTCAGGATTCACACCGGTGAGAAGCCCTATTCCTGCAAGACCTGCGGGAAGAGTTTCGGCGACAGCAGCACTCTCAGCAACCACGTGAGAACACACACGGGTGAGCGGCCGTACGCCTGCGGGACCTGCGGGCAGAGCTTCAGCGGCAGTGGCACCCTCACCAACCACATGCGGACCCACACGGGCGAGCGGCCGCATTGCTGCGGCACGTGCGGGAAGAGCTTCAGCCGCAGCGGCACCCTCACCAACCACATGAAGATCCACACCGGCGAGAGGCCGTACTTCTGCCAGACATGCGGCAAGATCTTCAGCGGCAGCGGGACGCTGACCAACCACATGAGGACGCACACGGGCGAGCGGCCGTTCTCCTGCGACACGTGCGGGAAGAGCTTCAGCCGCAACGGCATCCTGATCAACCACATGAGGATTCACACGGGCGAGCGGCCGTACAGCTGCCAGGTGTGCGGGAAGATCTTCACCCAGAGCGGCAGGCTGACCAACCACATGAGGACCCACACGGGGGAGCGGCCGTACTCCTGCCGGACGTGCGGGAAGGGCTTCAGCCAGAGCGGCGACCTCACCAAGCACATGAGGGTCCACACGGGCGACCGCCCGTACGCCTGCCAGGTGTGTGGCAAAGGCTTCAGTCAGAGCGGCAACTTGACGGACCACCTGAGAGTTCACACGGGCGAGAGGCCGTACACCTGCGAGAGATGCGGGAAAAGCTTCACCCACGGGAGTCATCTGACCGTCCACATGAGGACGCACAGAATGGACAACTTGTAGTCTGCAAACACACATGAAAGGAAACAAAGGGACAAGGAGACACGTGATCTATCAGGGGGAGCGTTCCCTACAGTGTTCAGGATTTCCTTCACACCTCTGACAGTACTGCCAACAGCTACTTAGTCCCACTCATCCCAACTGGACCTGGATTCAGAGTGTTTCCTTTGGGTCCTATACTTTTAAGGAATCCTGGTCCTGGAGGGCCGCATTGCTGCACGGTTTCAATGTGTCCCGGGTTCAGTGCAGCTGATTGCAACGAGCCCTGCCGAGTGACACTGAGAAGCTTCTAATTTAAGAAGTATTGATCGTCAGCACACATTTTGGTGCATTTTAGCGTTTGAGGCTGACAAACATCAAACCACTCCAATCATATAGGCGAGAGAGAGAGACACAGATGTGTTCACATGCTTCAGAACAATGATGGAAAATGCCTGGTATCTTACCCAGACTTGTGTATTATTGTTATTAGAACTTGGGTCCCTGTCGCAGCTTGAGACAGAGCTTAAAGTTTCCATCAAGCCTTTGCTGCCAAACTGTTAAAAAGAGAAGGATGTTGCTGCTAAAACTCTGGCTCTCTCAGATGACGTTATATCACTTGAATTTGTACTTGAAAGAAGAATTAAAACTGGGAGAGAGAAACTGGTTGTGCCTGTTGATTTACCTTTTAATGACACTGCCTTTTTGTTATTATTGTTTCCTTTCATTTATTTGATTGCTTGCACATTATGTCATTAATATAAGAGGTTTTGCTCGTTAAGATGGTTGCGATTGCTCCAGCTAATGGAAACCCTGACACCAAATAAATCAAATTGCCACCCTGGCAGCAGGCAGAGCCTCGCACCTCCCTTTGATCTTTGGCACGTGGACTTCGACTACAGTCTGGGAACCACACATCTACCACAAGATACATCGTATAGTTTGAATAGAGGAAGAATCTCTGCAACATGGAGTTCTTCAGCTGCCTGCCTGCACCTGCTATCTCAGGACACTCTGGATTAACCAATTCCACACACACAATGGTTGGACAGCACCTTGCTGCAGACCTATGCAGCTTTAAACCATCAGATGTCACTGTATGCCAGGCAATGACTGCTCCAAACCCACAGGAGTGGCTTCTCTTGGCTGCATATTTGCATCTTTCTCTCCCAAGCATCAGCCATCCATCCTTCCAACAGCACCTGTCCTCCTCTGTGTGTCTCATTGGCTTCCTCCATCACAAGCCCACCCAGCCGGACTTGCAGCTTTGCCACCTCCAGATTGCCAGACCACCAGAGCTCTCAGCCTGCTCTGTCTAACAAGGAACTCTATCTCACTTGACCAAATCAATCCATGGGCCGTTTTTAAATCGCTTATCTTTGTGTTTGTTATTAATGAACATGAGTTGTTTTTCAATTTCTCCAATCTCTAATTTGTGTAACTTTTTTATTAGAGGTGGTTGTTTTAGATACACTGAAGGGAAATCAGACAAATCATTAGGGACCTTTTAGAAGCAGCGGGTGGCAACAGATCATCAAACTGCAGTGTCGACTTTTTTTTTTTTAGGAGGACAAAGACGTGGTGCTACAAGGTGTCATGACAGCATCTCTTTGCATCTTCAATGCAGCAGTATTTGGCAGCAATTGAAACCTTTTTTTGAAAGACCCGTTTTAGTCCTGGATTGAATTCTGATTTATTTACAATAAGAACAGAGGCTGGCGGTTTTATTTCGAAAGGTCGTGTTTGCGCCGATCTCCAGGCACGAGTAGGGAGCGATACTGCGAGCGCGTGTATCGATCTGATACCAAGACAATTTCACAGCCCAGTTTGCCAAAAAATCAGGGAAAAAGGCATTCACCTTTTTTGACATTTAAGTGTTTTGTGACGTTTAAAGTGGATGAAAAATGAACGTAAAAGAAATCTGGCTTAAAAAAAAATTAATGAACACTTTCCAATTCATAGCACTTTTGGTTTGGAAGCAAATTAACACGTTTTCCCCAAAATTAAATATTATTCCTCAAAATTAGGTAAGACTGAAATATTTTCCAGGAAGTATCTAGAAACTGAAGAAAATACTTAAAAAGAGCCCTTAACACTTGTTTGTACATGCACATAAAAATGTGTATCTGCAATTAATACGTTAAACAAACATGCTTTGATCCCTTAATCTAATGAAATCTAGCAGCACTAACTTAAACTTCGATATCCACACGATGATCGAGAAAAGGGACCGGCGTTGATATTGATATATCGACAAGTGGATCGATCCGTCCACCAAGACTGGGCACAGAGAGAGAGAGAGAGAGAGAGAGAGAGAGAGAGAGAGAGAGAGAGAGAGAGAGAGAGAGAGAGAGAGAG
>JASSRZ010000053.1:19709698-19720756 GCA_032164315.1 Malacoctenus gilli | reverse complement strand
ACACACACACACACACACACACACACACACACACACACACACACACACACACACACACACACACACACACTTGTGATGGGGAGGACGGGGACCAGCGAAGCAAACACAGGAACAACCGAGATGCTATCACTGTATCTGAAAAGCACAAGGTGTGTGTACACAGGAACACACGCTGAACAGAACACTGGAACGTTTGTGGGTCTACACGTCAAACAGCGCCTCCTTCTGGTTTTACCCATACACATGCCAATGACCACACACGTGCCATAGTGGGGACATCCCCTCACACATGTCAAAGAGCTCCATGGCACCTTGTAGTAGGCGTGCTCTCACTGGTGGCCGTGGTCCGCACGGGTGTCTGCGCCGCCCTGAAACCCCGTCTCCCTGAAACCCCGAAAAGCACTTATGGTAAACGGTGGTGGGAGGATGTGCCGTGCCCCCACTTTGGATGCTTTAAAAAACAGGGGACCCAACTTGGATTCGTTTTTTCGACTCTAACCTGACCCCTGAGAACTGGTGGGCGTGTCTAACAGTGGCTCAGCAGGAAGTAGATGGCTTCTTCTTTCCGGGTGGTGGGAACACGTAACTCCTCCCCCTCATAACGATTCTGACGCAGGATTTAATCTCAAGCAGGTGTCGACAATCTGTGGTTGTTTTTTCATTGTTTTTTCCCCCCCAAAACTACACGTGACTGCATAGAACCTGATTTAGACCACACACCCAGTGTGCGCCACTGAGTGACTGAGAGCTGCAATAATTCCTGTTTTTATTCTGGATAGCTAAACGGCCTGTCAAAGCTCTTCAGGAGGAATGAGGAGTCGGCTTGTTTTGTTTTTCCATTTTGGGAATTAAGTTTGCATTTCATGGATCAAGCCCAAAAAAAACAGTTTCTTTGAATAAGTTTTTCATCAAAACTAAATTTTGTCGATAATTTTTCAAGTCCGCTGTTCTTTTGGATATTCCATTTATTCAGAATTCATCCTTTTATTTTGAAATCACACATCCTTTCATAACATTATGACTGTATCAATGAATTGAAATGATTATGAACACAGTAAGTCTTTGTTTTGTAACTTAATACCGAACATCACAACCCTGAAGGCAACATTTAAGTTTCTTCTTGTCATCAAACTTAGATTTATTTCTTGAGTTACTATCGACATGAATCCTCATATTGTGGATAGAATAGATAGACTGTGGACTTTTTTTTCATCATGCATCTGATCACCCTTCAAGAGATCATGAATATTCTTCAACATTTGACATTTCTTGGACCTTATACTTAAAATCAGTACTTTCTTTTAAACATGACTATTTTATTTCCAGTGTTCTATTTCTGACTTTTCAGCCTTAAACTCTTGGTTTTGACCTTTTTCTAAATTCAATTTTACATATTTATTGTGACTGATTTTTAAACTGCATCATATTATTCTGGATATTTTGAAATCATGGCCTTTTTTTTATCCAGTTTTGTACAACTTCAATCTAAAGTTTGTTAACTTTCGTTTAAGTTAAACATTTTTTAAGGACATCTTGACTTTTTTTCCCCTCAACAACATGACTTCATGCTCATAACATCTTATTTTTTTTGGCTTCTTAGAAATCACGTAGAATTCTACTTTGGATAATATCTATACTTTTCAAGATTAAAACTTTCTTGACTTTTGTTTTTGACATGACATCACAAGTTTTTTTTTCTTCATGATTAAAGCTCATGATTTTTATTCTAAAGACTTATTTTGACCTGATTCTCAGTCTAAGCTTTATATTTTGTAGCAAAAACCAGACCCTACATTTATCAGGAAATGATGGCTTAGTTGTCTACTTTATGTTACTTTTTAAGAATTTCCAACTCTCTTCTCAACATCATGACCTTTTTGTGGACATTTTTACCGCTGACTGTCGTTCTTCCAATACGATGCAGATCCATCAGTGAGTCCAGTTTAGGACTTAATTCCTGACAGGAACTTTTTCCTTTATCACCACTTAATTCCTGAAATGCTAAAACCAAAGCAAGCCCGTCTCTGCATTTTTTCGGGAGTAACTTTTCTTATGCTGTCTTAGAAACCAAAAGAAACCCAAACCCACATGTCTTGAGGGTCTCGGACGCTTTCGAACAGTGAGAACAGTGATTTTGTGATTTCCCCTCTGTTCTGATCTGATGCGACCTTTTCTTGGCGATCACCCGTCCTCCAATTATTGTCCCTAAACCTTCACTCTCCAGCCTGTTTTTTAGTTTTAAATGTTATTGATTTACCTTTACCTACATTTACCTTCAACCATTTCATGTCACTCCTATCACCCGTACGCGTTTGTTCCCGAGTCACTGTTTCTGTCGGGGCAGCTGAAAGTGCTGAGTCACCCCAGTGAAGCGCCCTTACCTGCCACCTGGAGCGGTATAGTCTTCATATTACACCCCCCCCTCCTCTCAGCGACAAGGGCTATTCCCCCTGCTGCACTTGTACGAATGGAACAATGTGAATGTGATGTGTATATATATATTTTTTTAAATTCGCTTTCCAAGACTGGCTCCTTATTAATCTTTGCTCTGCACAGGAGAGTCACCTGAACGCATCGTGTGGCGAAACGCGTTTCGACTAACATGTCATTTGTTTTTGTTCCCTGCATCATTTCTCACTGAGATGAATCGATCACCTACATTGCCAGAATGTAGCATCTAGTTGTATTCAGAAATAGCAAATAAACGTTAATACAGGGCCGGATAGCAGAAGAAGAACTCGACTCCAGGTACTGAAAAGGCAAATGCAACCAAGAGAGAGAGAGAGAGAGAGAGGGTGACCCCGCCCTGGGTTCCATCGAGTCACATGGATCCAAACTGATGGACTTTATATTGACTGAAGGAGAGGCTTTGTGTTTAGCATGATGGAGCTCTGGCCTGAGTTTGCCTTCGCAGGGGTGTCACGAACGGTTGCGGGGAGGGGGGCATTCAGGTGATCTGATTTGGCAACATTTTGTGAGAACTTCAGACTTTGCAGAAGCTTCTAAGTGATCAGACTTTCAGAATTTCAAATCAACTTTTTTTCCCCTCAAATGTGCATAAATTGTCATAATCTTACATAGCTTCACAAGGTATAAAGAAAATTTCCCAAAAGATTGTCATATTAATATTCTAAGATATACTGAGGTGTTTCAATCTTTTGTGAAATCTAATAAAAAAAACAGCAACCTCTCATGAAGGAAAGAGAGACTTTGCCAGAGCTCACAAAAGTTGGACCCATTCTTCCTGTTTTTTCTTGTTTCTTTCCTTCCATCATGTCCTCCTCTGGTCTTTGCTTGGATTCACTCCCTCTCGGTAAAAAGAAGGACTCCCATTCACTCACATTCATTTAGCGGTGCACGTCCTTGATTTCAGCTAAGCCTGTGAGTCCGTTCCAAGATGCGTTCATGAACACGAATGTAAACGTATGCTAATGTTAATGTGTGCAGTTCAGACGAGTCCATTTAAACATTCAGAGGTGAATGTCGAGTACTGGAAGCCCCTCACACTGCTCATATGTGATGACACTTCTACATTCATTTATTCATCTGTATGGTACGGTACTGTGACTTTTTTTGGGGGGGGGGGGGGGTTGATTATTTTTTTTGAAGGGATGTTGCATAGAATTCTGATTGGATTCTGTCTCCTTTCACTTTCAACATGAAGTGGTTAATCAAAGTTTAATTTTAGATCCTTGGTAATTTATTTCCTGTCCCTCTAACTGTATCACTGGACACTGGGATTGTAACCACGGCGCCATTTTCTCTTTTAATTTATTCTTTAATCATTTGTGTGCATTATTTTCTCTTTGTACACATTTTATTATTATTTTTTTATATCAAGTGTATTTTTTTCCTTTTTTTGTCTGTGATTTGTTATTTCGGTCATAAGTCTCATGCCTCTATAGATTTTTGGGGGGTCGCTTGAGACGATTGTCATATCACGGCGAAATAAGAGGCAATAAGTCTGTGGAAGACACAACGCCATTCTTTGCTTTTTTCCCCCCTGTACTCATACTGTGAATCACCGTTCTGGGAGCAAAACACTTCTTTTAGCTACAACCTCACCAGGCTCAACGTTCTGCTTTGAGCTCCTCCTATTTTTTTTTTTTTTAATGATTAAGCAATGATTTTTGTTTGCTTGGCAGATAAATCCTATGGTATAGATTTGTAAAGAAGATTGTCAGTATTTTCATATATTCTATACACACACACGCATATACACGCACACGCACACACACACACACACACACACACACGCATACACACACATATTTACACACATATACATATGTATATGTGCGTATATATATGTAATGGACATTTTTATCACAATAAATGGAAAAGTTTTAAGATTCGACTTGACTGGAGATGTATGAATGAATAAATAGATGTACCCCCGTAACTGCTGATTGGAGGAGCTGGAAAAAAATAAACTAATATGTAGCAAAACTCTCTTGTGCCAAATGCGTTTTATTAGAAAGCTTCTGTGACTCTGCAGGATTCATTTAAATCAATTCTAGTTGTTTGTCTTCTGTGGGCTCCCCTTTTTACTGTGTGGATGCTGGGACACAGCTTCATAAACCCAACTTTAACCTTTGAGTCTTTTCTTTCTTTTCTCCTTTTTCTGTTTCTTTCTCCATTGTCACCCTCTTTCAACTCTTTCTGTCCCCATTCCCTCGCTCTTATTTTTCTCTTCTCTCTGTTCAATAGTCATCCTTTCTTGCTTCACTCATTCAGTCAGAACCCCCCTTCCTTCAACTTGACCTATAACCTCCACCTAGAAATGTTACTTTTCAAATCCATATTCAATTTTTTTCACATCATCTTCTGGTTTCAAACTGAGCTGTCACTGCCCCTTCACCTGACAAGAGTCCTGTGTTTTTTCTTTGTTAAAAATTACATTTATTCCAACTTTTCTTCTCAGAAGTTTCCTTTATGTGTCATTTTGGAAGAGGTTGTTTGTCAAACAAATTTATATTTTGCTCTGTGTGTGTGTGTGTGTGTGTTTTGTTTGTGTGTGTGTGTGTGTGTGCGCGCGCGCGCGCGCAGAGTGCAGCAGTTCAGTAAACCATACTGGAGTGTAAACTGCACATGAATGTTGTGGCATGTCAGATAAACTCCACATGTACCAACTTGAAAGTACCGTTGTGTTCTGGCGCCCCCTGTGGGACATTTGATTGTTATCCTGGGAGGCGCTTGATTCACAACGACAGCGAATTCGTCGTTATTCGTTGACTTGGCAAGACCAACCAAGCTCATAAAAGACGGATTTAAGCGCGCGTGCACCCTGAATACACCTTCTCTCTGCTGAGCGCATGTGAGCGCGTGAGCGCCTGTGTGGGAGGCGACCGGCTCCTTGGGGTGCTGTTGTCAAAACCCAGACAGCTGAGCATCACGTGACGTGACGTGGAGGCAGCATGGCGGCGCTGAGCTGAGGTAGCAGCTCCAACCAAACGAGCACCGATAGCCTGGCTTTCCTTAGTTTTCCCTCGTCGCCTGCTTTGCTCGTGGGGCCGGGCCGAAGATGACGGCCTGAGGGGAGGAAGAGCGGGAACGACACCGAGAGATGCAACAACAGCACCCGCGGCCACCGCAGCAGCAGCAGCAGCAGCACCTGCAGTCAAAGGCGGCGAACAGCAAAACCAAGAGCATGTTTCTGTCTCGGGCGCTGGAGAAAATCCTCGCGGATAAGGAGGTGAAGAGGAGCCAGCACAGCCAGCTGCGTAAAGCCTGCCAGGTGGCTCTCGGTAAGCTTGGTTGTTTTGCTTTGCGGGGGTCTCCGCGTCACGGTCGGCTCCGGTGCGGCTCGTCTGACCAGACCGACCGAACGTTTAGCCTATTAGCCCGCGTTAGCAAACCCGAGTGGCCTTCGTCGTCTGCGTTGAGTCGTGTCCGTCTCAGGGCGGCGACGTGACGTGTCAACACTCCTTTCACACACATGATATAAACTCTGCCGTGCTAACATCCCAACGGCGCCTTTTCTGTCTGCGGCCGCGGGTTAGCAGACTCAACACGGTGGCTGACGTTGGCCTGCCTAAGCTAGGCGAGCTAGCTAAACAAACCAATCGCAGTGATGTACGTAGCACTGCCAGAAAGCCAGACTGCCCTGCTCCTGCCTCAGGACACACAGGTCTGCCCAGTCCAACCTGCGAGGCCCCACTCATGGACTGTGTGGTTCAAATCTTTCAAGCCGGAACGGAAGTGTTTCAGCCTGATACGAATTCAAACCGCAAATCTATAACTCAGCTAGTAAACTCGTGATATTCGTAAGACGTGATAAATTCAGCGTTTCTCTGTAAATTGGTTGGGGAACAACAAGTGTAGTCTTGGTTTTTTTGGTGTCTTAAAGGAAGTACACACACACACACACACACACACACACACACACACACAGAGGCTATGGAACTCCAGGATACTGTGACGTTCATGCTTTTCCATTCAGCACAGTCACGGCTAATGTTACACCTCATTATGTTTCTGACTGTTTGCGTTGGAGCCGCCTCTTCAAGCCTCCTCCTATTGTGAGACTCCACCTCCTTGTCAAACGTGGTGATGTGATGCATCACACACACAGCTCAGACCGAGACGGCTCATCATATCGCACCACGAGTCACCACTGTTGGTGTCATCATTACTACAAAGAGAGACTTTAGTTACTGCAGAATGATGTTGGTGTTGGACACACAGGGATGTGGTGAAAGTGTCAAAGTACCACCAAGTACGCACTTTCTGTGTGTTCAGGAAAACTCAGGGAGATGAATGAATTATTGTCCTGGCCTAGAGAGGGGTTAAAAACCTGAGTTAACCTGAAATTATCCTGTTAAATTATAACCCCTTCTCTGCTCCTCTCTGCTTTGTGGCTGAACGGTCGCAGAAGTTTCGCACATAAATGTCCTCAGTTATTGCCAGTTGGCATAATTTAGCCAATGCACTTCTCCTGGAGGAAACAGTGAACACTCGTATAAACCCTCCTTTATAGTTTTGATCATGATTGCTTTCCCTCGCTCAATATTGGACGGGTCATCATAGAAAAGGCATCAACGAAGTTGCACAACCTCATTTGTATATTGCTCAAATTTTAAGGCAGCCATCGAGCACTCTGAGGTGAATTTGTGCCTGTCGCTTGGTCTACAAGGAAGTTGGTTCATACGTGACTTTTAACTTTTTGACAGTGAGAATTGAAGACACTGCGGCCGCTGTTGGTTTGGCCGAGAAATAGTCGTGCGGTAACATAAGAAAGCAGGAAGGCAGTTTGCAAGGACTCCCACTGGTCACAGCGGAGACTGTGTCATTATTTATGTTGGGAGCAGAATACAACACTCCCCGACGACGCCATCGCAGACTCAGTCGGCTCCCATTTCCAGTCTGGCCCGTTTGACTGACTGAGTCCATACAAGTTCTACCAACTCGTCTCATCTTCTCCACGTTTTCTGTTCAGATGTCTGATTTGTTGTGCTTTATATTGAGGGTGCTTCTTTGAGAAGCCGTAAAAATCTACTGATAAGCATCTGAGGAATTCTGTTAACCTCTCGTTCACTAGGTGGCAGGGTTGCCATGTATCATCTGCTATTTCTTCCGCAGAAGTAGTCAGCGGGAGATGATGTTGGGCCAAATTGGACTCTGAAGTGATGGCAAAAAAGTGGCCAAAAGGACTGAAACGGAAAATATTCTCTTCCTGCGATTGTTCCAGCTGAAAATCCAAAAAATGCATTGAACCTTTTAGGAACTTACCCTCCCTCACCGAGGGTGTTATTGTAACAGTTTGGTGTGTTGCTATTCTTAGGCAGTCTTATTTTTTTAACGCTGTCAGCTCGGTTACTGGTAGTCACGATGTTTGACCTTAATCGCCATGTGTCAAGCTCCTCCCTTGTTTTATACACAGTGGCTCCCCATCAGAACGAGATAAATGTCTTGTAAAGATCATGAATTATTATTTTAATATATTTTTACAATTTTCCAGTCAGTAATACCACCTGCTAATAGATCTTCAGTACTGGCTCAGCTGGAGTTAAACAGGACATTCGACTACTGCGTGTCGCCTATCGACCGGGTGCTGCCAGTAGATGAACTGTGTCACCTGCTCATTCACAAGGACCTAACCAGCTCTTGTAAAAGCCCTACAACAGCAACCGCTTATTTTGTTTCTACATAAACAATTTAAAAAACTAAACATTGAGGTAGAACTAGTGGCCACTTTACTAAAGCGTGCGGTGCATTGAGTATAACGTTACCTCACTGGCCTCAACTGTTGCATTGTCTGATTTTTTTTTTTTTATTTGTCATGACCCCGCCCACAATTGTATTGTGACACAACTGCAGTGGTGAGTGATTGAGACCAAAGGCGAGCCAAGCGCAGGCGGATGCAGTGCTGGAGTCTTGTCATGGAAAAGCTGCATCACAGTTCCTCCTCGAACCTCTCGTGTCGTTGGGCCTTCGAAGAAGAGTTGCCTTGTATCGCGGCTTCCGGGGTGTTTGTGGCGATTGTGCAAGCTTGTTCCTCTCTATTTTCTTGCGGTGGTAGTTTTTGTAAATGCCTATTTAAGACAACAGTGGTCGGTCACACCTGGCTGGTCGCACACTGAGCGCTGCTTAGTGACCAATCGGTGAGATAAAAATAAGGAAGCAGTGGAAGTTGGTCCTGTGGGATCAGGTGAGGAAGTAAAACAAAAAAACAGACAGGGAGCTGATGAGGAGGTCAGAAATAACATCTGATCTGCGGGGGGTGGGGGGGCTTAAACCAGATGTAACAAACAGCTTTCACTGTTGTCGTGCCGCTTTTTGGTCTGGAGCTCGTTCCAGTAACCCGCTGTGAACTAGAGTCTTGTCACATTGCTGAGACATGCAGATGTCAAAGGTCACGCTGCGCTAATAATCAATCTCCTGTGTCTCCTTCCAACAGATGAGATCAAGGAAGAACTTGAGAAACAGAAGTGAGTATCTGCACGAACACGCCACGTAGGATTTCAACAGTTCGTGCAAAGTAAACATGAATGATTCTTCGCAAGATCCGTTCTGACTGGTTTTGGAGCTCAATGTTTGTAGACAACAAAATTTATTCCTGATATGAAACGTAAGAACTAAGCAGCAGCCCCTGGTGGTCCTTCACGGCCTGTTTCTTTTGAGTAAAGTCACAAATTTTTGCAAGCGGCAGTGGGATTTCCCCTCTGACTGCGAGTTCTTCCCCTCTCCCTCCCTTCCTCCCTCCCTCTCATGGCCGTGTGTATGTGTGTGTCCCCACCCCGCAGGGATGGCACCGTGGTCCCACCAAGAGCCAACTACATCGAGGCCGACAAATACGTGCTGCCTTTCGAGCTGGCCTGCCAGTCCAAGTCTCCCCGGATAGTGAGCACCTCGCTGGACTGTCTGCAGGTGCGTGCAGGCCCACTCTTACTCTCAGACAGCAGGTATGGTACTCCATGCGAGAGGTCGCTTCACAATGCGACTGGAGTCTTGCCGCACCTGTTTCACAAGCCTGACATCCACATCCTCGTACAATGGCTCCACATTCCTCTGCACATGCACACACGCTGTCCTGTATCCTGCTCTTGTTGCTCCTCGCTGTTGTACTCCCACACTGGCTGCACCTTTAATGAGCTTAGTGTCCTGGAGCAGCCTAAGCCGACACACCCTGTGGTTCAGTTCCTCTGTCTTCATAACTTGCTGCTAAGTTTTTGCACATTAATATTATTGATATGATGTTAATTAGAGGCTGGAATGTAAAGAATGACTTGTGCATGTGTGTATTAGTGCTCCATAGAATTTTATTTGCGTACACTTTGAGTTGAGCGAACTTGGCACAGTGTCACTCTCAGCAGGGGGTGCAGCCATGATTTGATGATGTCCTCACCATCATCATCTGGGATTTTAAATCCACAACTCTGTAAATTCAATTTTCTCCTCTGGCCCCACACTCTTTTGTAAAACTGCACACTCGAACCATTCAAAACCAGAAACCTTAATGACTGACCCTCCGAACTGTCTTTGAATGCACCATGAAACATCCGAAGTTGGTCCCAAAACGATATAATGCTGAGAATTATTTCAAAGCTGGTCGATCGTTGTTTGTTTTTTGAAATCGCTGGAATTCACATAAAATACAAGCAGCACGATTCAGCGCATGTCAGCCCGCCGCTCTGACTTGCGGCCACCTCTCGCCCCGCCGCAGAAGCTGATCGCATACGGCCACATCACGGGCAATGCCCCTGACAGCAGGACCCCGGGCAAGAGGCTGATCGACCGCCTGGTGGAGACCATCTGCAACTGCTTCCAGGGGCCGCAGACCGACGAGGGAGTGCAGCTGCAGATCATCAAGGTAGGAACAGCAACCCTCCTCCAGCTGCTGCTGCTGGTGTTGTTTACAAACCAATTAGTCAGATGAAAAACTTTGATACATGGGAGATTGCACTGTGGTGGTGAACATCGGTGCCGATGAGTCAGATGGAGTTGGAGGAAAACAAACATGTCAAAAGTAATAAACTGTACCAATTCGTGCTGTTTTCTGTGATTTATTCCAGTCAAATTGTCGTCAGTGTGCCCAAACTTATAAAACGTGCCAATCAACAAGAACAGTTTTGGTTCTGCTGTTTAGTGTCACAAAAACTCAGCTAACAGCAACACATTTAAAAGCTAAATGTTTTCAATGTTTTACACTCATTGCTGCCTGAAGTGAAGAGTTTCTTGACTGTGTTGCCGATCCAGCCTGAGACTGACGGACGGATCGGTGCCATTGTTGTGATTGATGCGCGGGTCTCTTGTGGTGAAGAAGGAACTGAGCTGGAAGTGCTGGAGTCACTGGTCAATCTGCATTCCTGCTCTCACTCCCATCACCATCTTTGGATTTAGACGGAAGAAACAAGAACTGGGACACAAGCGATTCCCTTTATAGGGTGGCAGTGCTCTTCGCTCAGAGAGAGTGAGGAGCTTAGAGTGGAGCTGCTGTGACTCCACATCAAAAGGAGCCGGCTGAGGTGGCTCGTGCTTCGCTTCTGGAGGCCTCCTTGGTCCCCTTTTGGAAAGAAAGACATGCTCGCTGCTTTTTAGTTTGATTGCAGTGATGCA
>JASSRZ010000053.1:19680653-19708701 GCA_032164315.1 Malacoctenus gilli | reverse complement strand
CACACACACACGCCTGCAACTGAACCACTGCACCAACTTACAGCTGAAGTGAAAAATATGCTTATGGAAAATTCTTCAAAAAGACATGAATCCACTTCTCTTTCAGCTGGCACCAAACTGTTGCTCCTCCTCTCCGCAGGCTCTGGAGGCTCAGGAGCAGGAGAAGGAGCGTCTGCGTCTGCCCCACCAGAACCCCTCGCCTGTCCCGGGCACACGGAGGTCCGGCTCCCCCCGCTCCGACCGCACGCCCACCCCGGAGCCCCAGAGCTCCCCGTCACCGGCAGCAAGCACTCCCGACCTCACTGCCACCACCACCAGTTCGACACCTCCGCCCCCGCCGGCTCCCGACCCGGACCGAGCGGCGGACGCGCCATCGGTCAATGGGGAGCCCGAGGATGGCAGCGCTGCCACCAATGGAGGAGAGGAGCAGGTCACGCCGTCAAAAGGTGAGTGTTAAATCAGAGGGTCCAGTTAAGTTAAAAGCTGTTTTTTGTGTCATCGTCTCTAATATTCATGACTCATCTTTTCTCATCAGATTCAGTATTTGAAGAAGTTGCAGCACAAACTTCGGAACAGGGGGACAAACCAGAAAGCAACTCTTACCCTGAGCTCGCTGCGCCTGAAGGCGAGGAGGTGGAGCAGGAGGCGGAGCAGCAGCAGCCAGCACAGCCACACAGTGAGAGTGGTCAGAACCAGCGCCACTGTTATCCTCTATTGTTCTAATGTTGTGTGTTGAAGATGTGTGTGAAACCTCCCTTGTTGCTTTTCTCTCTAAGGAGGTGATCACCCACCCCATCCTGTCCCAGGGCAGACAGAGGAAGCGCCCCCCAGAGTCAATACAGATGGCCAGCAGATGAATGGCATCATTGAGGACCGCTCTTCCGTTTCCTCCACAGACATGCTGGTGAGATGCTCTGAAGAGAGAGATGAAGCAAGAACCTCCTTTTTTTTTTATTGGTGACTATTATTTGAATTACTGTATCATCTGTCCCAGGATGCCGAGACCCTACAGGGACCCCACAACGCCGCCCGATTCTCCCACATCCTGCAGAAAGATGCCTTTCTGGTGTTCCGCTCTCTCTGCAAACTCTCCATGAAGCCCCTTGCAGACGGACCTCCAGATCCAAAGTGAGCGGGTTTCTTCGGTCCATGGATACGTCTGTGCTCGACTGCTGTGCCTCGGATTGCTCGTTCTAGTCCAACCAGGTCACAAATCAGAGGATCGTCAGTCAAAGAAAACCTAAACAAGTGAACAGCTGCTCAGCTTCTGCAATACTTCCCCTCAAACTGAACCAGGATGCAGTCACACCTTCTGTAGGATACAGGTCGAGAGATATGATCATTTGTCTTAAGCTGTATCGCAGTGTCAGTCTTGCACAACACTGTAGGTTTACTTAGTATTTCGCTGCCCTGTGAAGCACCGATTCATGCAGAGACATCTTAAGAGCTGACGCACAGAAACGAACTGGCCGTCCTCAGCTCCAGTCAGTCGCTCTCTTTGTTATCAAACTGTGCCTCGCCAAAAATGAATCCAACACCAGGCTTCATCGCGGCCTTCCTAGGTGGACCGGCCCGTCCCGGCGCTCTCTGGTTACTGTAACATTAGCTTCAGGTCTGGCAGGTAGAAGAGGCCTCGGTAAAACGAGCCCAGAAAAGAGTCTCACAAAGAAGGCGGAGTGACCTGCCCCACATACCAGGTTTAATTGTCATCACACCTCTGTGTGTGTGTTTTTTTTTTGGTATTCTTCTTCGATGACACACAAAACATTCCATACATTCATGCACGAAGCTTTAGGTCTTAAGTTCTCCGAAGCACAAACTAACATCCACACTTTCGCTCCCCTCCGCAGGTCTCACGAGTTGCGCTCCAAAATCGTCTCCCTGCAGCTGCTGCTCTCCGTGCTCCAAGGCGCCGGGCCTGTGTTCCGCACTCACGAGATGTTCGTAAACGCCATCAAACAGTACCTGTGCGTGGCGCTGTCCAAAAACGGGGTCTCCTCCGTGCCCGAAGTCTTCGAGCTGTCGCTGGCCATCTTCCTCACCCTGCTGTCCCATTTCAAGGTCCACCTGAAGATGCAGATCGAGGTTAGAGAATGGAGAGTCGCGTCCACATGCCACGTCAGTCCTGCTTGGCCCAAGTGGCCCCACTAGCTTTTTTTTAGGGTGCCGGTGTTATGATCATTCATGCAGGTTCATAGTGGTATTCTGCTCCTGTTCTGACCCTGGTTGGGTCAAAATCAAACCATCTCACATTCCTAGTACGAAGACAAATACTGGCCAATCAGAGTCAGACAGGAAAGTTGTGGGTACTGACCGACTTTGGTCTCATCCTCTCTTCACCAGGTGTTTTTCCGTGAGATCTTCTTAACCATCCTGGAAACATCAACCAGCTCTTTTGAACACAAGTGGATGGTCATCCAGACACTAACACGCATCTGTGCAGGTACAGACCACATGTATCGGGAAGCTGTAAGAACCCACAGTTTGTTTCACACTTCTCCACTGGGTGGCAGTGTTTTAAACCTAACTTTATCACAGGATAAAGTTGATTGTTCTATTGAAAAATGTGTTTCTGCCCTTGAATTCAGAAGAAGTCTGTGTGTGTAACAGTAACCCGTTATTTCTGTGACAGTGACATCATGTCAATCTACACCTGTGTTATCAGTCTGATGTGATTCATGGTGTTGCTCCCTCCAGACGCTCAGTGCGTGGTTGACATCTACGTGAACTACGACTGCGATCTAAATGCTGCGAACATCTTTGAGCGCCTCGTCAACGACCTGTCAAAGATTGCTCAGGGTCGGAGCGGACAGGAGCTCGGCATGACTCCGCTGCAGGTACACGTGCATTCAGATATGAGAGACGGGAAATTCTGTGTTTCATCCACACTGTTTGGTCCCACGTATGATCTTTGATTGTCGTCCAGGAGCTGAGCCTGCGTAAGAAGGGGCTGGAGTGTCTGGTGTCAATCCTCAAGTGCATGGTGGAGTGGAGCAAGGACATGTATGTCAACCCAAACCTGCAAGCCAATCTTGGTAAGTTTGTATGACTTTTGCAAGCACTGTGGCTATTTTGGCTCCTGGCCCCTCAGGTTGGGAACCTTCAAGCATCTGCAATGGGAGTGAAGGACGCGGTGAATTAACTCGGCGTGTTGGATGTTGGATCTGCAGGTCAGGAACATCCGTCTGACAGCGAGGGAGGGGAACTGAAGCTGCCGGAGGCGTCGGCGGGGCGCCGGGACAGCATCAGCTCGCTTGACTCAACCGTGTCCTCCAGCATGGCGCCGTCCCAGGCGGATCACCCCGAGCAGTACGAGGTCATCAAACAGCAGAAGGACATCATCGAGCACAGCATTGAACTGTGAGCCTCTGGCTTTTGGTCTGATGAGGGTTTACACTGATGGATGTCTAAATAACACAGGCCTCCACCTCACGCTGTGTCCAACTTTTGTGTGACTCGTGTCAAGAAGGCCAACAATAATGCATTTCTTCGTTATCCCCAGCTTCAACAAGAAGCCAAAACGTGGCATCCAGTACCTGCAGGACCAGGGCATGTTGGGGGCCTCCGCTGAAGACATCGCACACTTTCTTCATCAGGAGGAGCGACTGGACACGGTGAGGGATAAAACCAAAGTTTGCCAAAGACAGCAAAGAAAGTCACGCTTGATTCGTAAAATGGTGAAGCTATTATTACCTTCGTTGTGCGCATCCACAGACACAAGTGGGCGAGTTCCTGGGTGAGAACATAAAGTTCAACAAAGAGGTCATGTACTGCTATGTGGACCAGCTGGACTTTTGTGGGCGGGACTTTGTCTCGGCCCTCCGAGCGTTCCTGGAAGGCTTCAGGCTGCCGGGGGAGGCCCAGAAGATTGACAGGCTGATGGAGAAGTTTGCGGCGCGGTACCTGGAGTGCAACCAGGGGTGAGGATCGCCCCCGCCGGTGACTGTGGACGGACTTGTTGGCTTGGACAGAGTGGCCGCTAACCGTTAGGCTTCTCGTTTGTGCTTCTCCTTTTGCAGACAGACGCTGTTCGCCAGTGCGGACACTGCGTACGTGCTGGCTTACTCCATCATCATGCTCACCACAGACCTGCACAGTCCTCAGGTGAGAATGGACCTTTGTTTCACTGCAGTGAAGGGCGAGAACAATGTTTTTGCTAGTGTGATGGTTTGAAAACATCACCCCCGAAAAATGGGGTCCTCTTGTAGCACCAGAGAAACCTGGTACTGATCACTACAGTGGTACATGAGTACAGAAAGACTCACTTTAACTGACTGATCCTTGTTGAGGGATTTTGTGCTAAAGTGGCAAAGAAAGAATTACATTTATGACTGCTGCAGGATGGAGATGTACGAAGATTGAGTAACGTTTACATGTCACACCCTGTGTAACGATCACTCTGTTATCTCATTTGATCCTCCTTATTTACGTAGGTGAAGAACAAAATGACGAAGGAGCAGTACATCAAGATGAACCGCGGCATCAACGACAGCAAGGACCTGCCGGAAGAGTATCTGTCGTCCATATACGACGAGATCGCAGGCAAGAAGATCGCCATGAAGGAGAGCAAAGAGTTTTCCATCACGCCGAAGTCCTCCAAGCAGAGTGAGTGCCTTTTTCCTTGTCAGGATTGCTCACGGCGAACAGGTCGGTTCGCTTTCCCAAAGCTAACGGCGGACTCGCTCTTCAAACAAGAGATCGAACCGAGAGGAGCTTCAGGTCACACGGGTTCCTCTTTTCCCAGGCGTGGCCAGCGAGAAGCAGCGTCGCCTGCTGTACAACATGGAAATGGAGCAGATGGCGAAGACCGCCAAGGCTCTGATGGAGGCCGTCAGCCACGCCCAGGCTCCCTTCTTCAGCGCCACGCACTTTGAACACGTCAGACCCATGTTTAAGGTAAAGCAAACTGCCCAAAAAAATCTTACCCCCCCCCCCCTCAGAAATGTCCCTAACTGGAAAGTGTTCTGTCAATCATGCCCTCAAAAGATGCTAACCACACAACTAACCGTTTCTGTTGTCGCTGGAAGGTGTCGTGAAACTGGATGACAACACTGTGTACATATCTGATGCTTGTGTGTCATTCGCGTGTGTATGTGTGCGTGTTCCAGCTGGCGTGGACCCCACTGCTGGCAGCGTTTAGCGTGGGGCTGCAGGACTGCGACGACCCAGAGGTGGCCTCGCTGTGTCTGGAAGGCATCCGATGTGCCATCAGGATCGCCTGCATCTTCAGCATGCAGGTCAGCTCAGGTTTCCCTAATATGTTCCTGCATCGTCTTAACTCGATGTTCCTTGACGTTTCACACGTTTGACTTCAAACCGTTCCGACCCGTGTTTCCGCAGTTGGAGCGAGACGCGTATGTCCAGGCGTTGGCCAGATTCACCCTGCTGACAGCCAGTTCCAGCATCACGGAGATGAAGCAGAAAAACATCGACACCATCAAGACTCTGATCACTGTGGCCCACACAGATGGAAACTACCTGGGCAACTCGTGGCATGAGGTGACTAAATAAATCAGTGAACGAATGGGTCCATTTCAAACCTACATAAACATTCACACACCATTACACATCTTTACATTACACATTTTCTGATCATTAACGTTGGGATGCTCCTTTTATACAGCCTCAAACAGATCCGTCGCTTACAAACCTGTGTTTCACACCAGAAATGACTTTTATAAACACCTGATAGCATTGAGGCCTCATTGGTTAATACCACAGTTTGGCTTCCCTTCATTGAAGGCCACAGAGGCCTCGACTGTTCACTCTGAAAGCCTGGAGGGCAGATTTACGGACCCTGGCAACACATAATGGCTGAAATCTGATTTGATAACAGCCAGCAAAGAAGTCCTTTAGGCCAGAGCACCCTGACACTACTCGTACCCTTTTTTCAGTGCAAATATGAGGTGTACATAGAGTGTGTACGTTATGTTTTTTAAAGCAGAGCTGGTGTCTTGTAGATCCTGAGGTGTATCAGTCAGCTGGAGCTGGCTCAGCTGATCGGGACGGGAGTGAAGACGCGCTACATCTCCGGGGTGGTGCGGGAGCGAGAAGCCGGCATCAAGGGGTTACCCTCGGGCACAGAAGAGTTCATGCCCCTGGGGCTGGGTAAGGATGCACTTGACCTCTGACGTCAAGCTGCTCCAAGGTTGTGCTGATCGTCTGATCTTACACATGTGGGCTTTGTGTCACTCCTTCAGGTAACTTGGTGGGGAATCAGGACAAGAGACAAATGGCCCACATCCAGGAGTCAGTAGGAGAGACCAGCTCTCAGAGTGTGGTGGTAGCTGTGGATCGGTGAGTCCCACTTCAGCTCAGCGTCTCTGTTACCTTATCTGAAGACGTGCGATCTAATCTTGGAGTGTTGCTTCCAATGTTCCAAACAGGATCTTCACTGGTTCCACCAGACTGGATGGAAACGCAATCGGTGAGTGCACTGTTCTGTGGGTGTTGGATGTGTCCGCTGGATTGAGAGCAGCCATTCTGAGCGTGTTTGAATCATCCGCAGTGGACTTTGTGCGGTGGCTGTGTGCCGTCTCCATGGACGAGCTGGCGTCCGCACACCAGCCGAGGATGTTCAGCCTGCAGAAGATCGTGGAGATATCCTATTACAACATGAACCGCATCAGGCTGCAGTGGTCTCGCATCTGGCAAGTCATTGGAGATCACTTCAACAAGGTCAGTCGGAGCCAGCAAGCCCCCACCGACCAGGAGCGAAGTACGGACCGAGTGCCGGACGAGAACGGCCAGAACCTCACTCGACATCGCCGTTTTTTCTCTGTGTCCTCTGTAGGTGGGCTGTAATCCCAACGAGGACGTGGCCATCTTTGCTGTGGACTCCCTGAGGCAGCTCTCCATGAAGTTCTTGGAGAAAGGAGAACTGGCCAACTTCCGTTTTCAGAAAGACTTCCTCCGGCCCTTTGAGCACATCATGAAGAAAAACAGGTAGAGTACATGTGTTCTCAGTGCTCCAACACCGTTTGTAGGAGACAGTGGTGTTCAGCAGCCATGGTTGTATTTTCTCTTTTTGCCATTCAGTGTTGGAATTACTCAGTATTATTTACACACACTGAAAAAGAACATTAAATGTAGATAAAAGCAGCAATGCATAAAGTATTAGGGATTGATACTCAATCTGTCAAGCTGACGGCCCACGCTGGGTAACGGATCGCTTCATTCACAGCTACTTGTGAAGAAAACACTGTTCGCTACTGAGCATTATTGACTGCTCACCGAGAGCTGGACAGAGTCACTGTCTTGTTCAGATACGCATACAAAGAAGGCATCTTGGAGTGGTTGTGAGGTTGTTTTGGGGTTATTTTTTCACTTTCTCCTTGTATTTGTTACTTCGCATAGTATGTGTGTAGCATTTAGGTTTTGTTATTCGTTGATAGCATCTTTTTTTGCTCATGATGTACATAAGATCCAATATCAAAAAAGCCCTGTTATAAAGAGTTGGTGAGACTCTTTAGTGGCTTCTAGCTTCAGTACAAACTCCATCAGCTTCCAGACTCGGCGGTTGCGTGACGAGTCGTCGGCTTGGTGACTTTGAGTTGTGACGGTTTTGAATTATTCAGTAGCTGTAGCAGAAACTGTGAGTTCACTAAAAACCTCCCGTCTGTGGTTGATGGAAATCTGTGCCGAATCCCAGCCCTTGTTGTCGGTTCGGAAGGTCGTTTCTCAGCTAACTCTAACCTTTACCATTCGTAACTGTTTCATATGAACGGACAGAGAAATAAGCAACAGCTCTTCACTCAGGTGATAAAGCGTTTGGTGCAGCGATGTTTGTTTGTTCTCCAAAGCCATAGTTTAGGGGTTTGTTTACGTTTCCACCTCACTCCCTGCCCCTCAGGTCCCCGACCATCAGAGACATGGTGATCCGCTGTGTGGCCCAGATGGTGAACTCCCAGGCGGCCAACATTCGCTCCGGCTGGAAGAACATCTTCTCCGTGTTTCACCAGGCTGCCTCCGACCACGACGAGACCATCGTGGAGCTGGCCTTCCAGACCACCGGCCACATCGTCTGTGAGTTGGAATGTGGCTTTTGTGGTCGCTGTCGGTCCAAACTGTTCATGCTCCCGCTGATAGGGGTCCCATGGTGTTTGAGGCCAGCTGGAGGTAATCTCCACCCTGTCTCATTCCCTCCCGTCTCCAGTGAACACCTTCCAGCGGCACTTTGCGGCCGCCATCGATTCCTTCCAGGATGCGGTCAAGTGTCTGTCGGAGTTTGTGTGCAACGCCGCGTTTCCTGACACCAGCATGGAGGCCATCAGACTCATCCGGCACTGCGCTAAATATGTGTCCGATCGGCCGCAGGTACGAACCATGCTGCTGCAGTTCAACGTGACAACACGCAGCCAGTCACGCTTGTTGTTTTTCTTTGTTCATTTGAAAATACCTGGAGGAATTTTTTTGGGTCACGGGTCAACATTTCATCACCATGTGTTGTTGTCCAGGCTCTGAGGGAGTACACGAGTGACGACATGAACGTCGCCCCGGGCGACCGGGTGTGGGTCCGAGGCTGGTTTCCCATCCTGTTTGAGCTTTCGTGCATTATTAACCGTTGCAAACTGGACGTGCGGACCAGGTAGGCGCACCGATGAGGTTCTGCTGATTGCAATATTGGTTGCTAGGGAACAAAATGAAAGCTAAAAGTAAATAACTTGAAGGCACTGAATGGGAAATACGGTTCAAAGGTTTGTTTTGTTTTTCTTGCAATAACTTGGTACGAAATGTAATCTAGTTTTCATGAAATAAACAGCTTATGTGATCTCATGCTGCACAAACCATTCGAATAAAATTGTGTTTTCATCAAATAATTAAAGTGCTGCTTGAAAAAAGACAGATAAACCAAGCTGAATTGAATTAAGACATTTAATTTTCAACTTGTTGCTCGTATTTAGTCGTTAAAACCTTGTTTGTGATCAGACCAAATTTCCTGTCTTCAACCTGCTGGATGAAAGAATTCCAGGTGCATTGAGAAATGCTTGTCCAATGTTCCACGTTGGGCTCTCCTCACTCATTTCGAGCCACGATGTCTGTGTTTTTTCCACAGAGGCCTGACGGTGATGTTCGAGATCATGAAGAGCTACGGACACACCTTTGAGAAGCACTGGTGGCACGACCTCTTCAGAATTGTGTTCCGCATCTTCGACAACATGAAGCTGCCTGAACAACAGACCGAGGTCCGAGTCAGCCAGTGTTTCTCTCGGAAGCATTAACAGACACTCTTCCAGTTTGGTTAATGAGATTTACATGTGATTGGAGCATCACAGTCATAGTAGTTCCTGCATTTTAATGTATTTTCTCACCCACAATCCAAATAGTGACAGTTTTTGTAATTTACGATCAACCAATCATGATTTGTCCCCCCTGCAGAAAACTGAATGGATGACGACGACGTGCAATCACGCCCTGTATGCCATCTGTGACGTGTTCACCCAGTTCTACGAGCCCCTCAGTGAAATCCTGCTGGCCGACATCTTCACCCAGCTGCAGTGGTGCGTCAGGCAAGGTGGGTGTTCTCAGGGTGCTGCGTTCACACTGCAAGCAGAAGCAAGCCCAGACCCGGTTTGATGTTGGTTGCATTTCGATTACAATGCGAATGAATTCCTCCCCCCCCCCCAAAAAAAATAGGAAATGGGAATTAAGGTCTGTCGTGAGAATCTCAGCTGAATCACATGACCTCAGAGAGAACAAGAACTGCCTCCTGATCCGTGGATGCGAACTGCTGTTTCCAGATTAGTCACAATCCAGTTCATTTTGTTGCCTGAATCCTGCGATTCTCCGTCGTTGATCGTGTCAGATGTTTTGACCCCCCCCCCCCTTTCTCTCTCTCTCCACCCCACAGATAACGAGCAGCTGGCCCGCTCGGGGACCAACTGCCTGGAGAACCTCGTGATCCTGAACGGGGAGAAGTTCAGCCCCGACGTCTGGAACATCACCTGCTCCTGCATGCTGGAGATTTTCCAGAACACCAGCCCACACGCGTGAGTACCCAAGCATTCCGCTTCCAAGAAGAGACCCCCTCAGACCAGTCCAAAGCGTGATGGTCAGCATGAAAACATAAACATTTATGTGCATGTGGTTTGAGTTTGTGCTTTTGGCGTTGCTATGACAGGATGAAAGTTATTTCAACACCTGGTGTCCAATCTGTCTCTGTGTTTGCTTTTCACATCAGTTTGTTGACTTGGCGCCCGGCTGGACAGGATGAGGAAGTTGCTGACGGTAAACATCTGGTAAGGAAAAAAACAGAAATCACCCAGCAGCTGAACATAAACTCACTTTACCAGGTAGAACATAAGAGAGGTACTGTTAAGTTTCCCCTGCAGGATACGTTCTATACTGAAAACACTTCATTTCGATTGCACCTTTTACTCGAGAAAGAAAAGCATCAAAGTTGAGTTAGGCCCTCAAGTGGGTTGAAGCAGTTTTGTGACGTGCCCCCTGGCTGGTGGTGGTGACAGTCGCTCCAACAACAGTCCTCAGTTCGGTCGTATCCTTCACACGCTCTGAATCCTTGTTTCCACCATAAATGTGGGCAGCATTGCCCAGTGCAGAGCGATGGCTGTAGAGGCAGGGGAAACTGCAGGAGGAGAGGCGTCAACGGTCGAGTTGCAGCAGCAATTTCTTCTCCCCCCCGGTGCTAATATGTAAATTAACATGGAAATCATCAGCATGGTAGAATCAGCAGGTAGCCCTGTGTGGGTTGTTGTGTAGCTATGCAGTATGCTATCGAGTTGTCGATTGTTGTCTTTCGCGTTGTGTAAAAAGGAAAGTAATGCGAGTCCCAGGTGATTGTGCATATTGTGTTTTTTAGACAACTGTTGTCACTGTGCTCCTGCAGGACGCTGACTTCGACAGTCAGTCCCAGAGCAGCTATGACCGGGCACTCTCCGAGAGAGGACACAGCCAGATGTCCAGCGACGACACCTGGAAGGGCAAATCCAACACCCGTGAGTCAACCCAGCATGCAACACTGAAAGATTCGTGTGTCGATGCGACGCATGCCATACTGACACGCCCGCCTCCTCCTCCTCTTTCAGGGGTTTCAGACCAGAAGCTGTTTGCAGGTCTTCTCATCAAATGCGTGGTGCAGCTGGAACTCATCCAGACCATCGATAACATCGTCTTCTTCCCAGCGACCAGTAAGAAGGAGGATGCTGAGAACATGGCGGCCGCGCAGGTACGCCGATGCCCAGAGGCTCTGAGGCGGCATGACGATGCTCGGGGAAGCTAAATCAAACCGTGTGCTGCTGCTTCTTCCTCTCTACCAGCGGGATGCTCTGGAGGAGGCAGAGGGAGGCGAGTTGGTGCCAGATCAGGGGATGTACAGGCACATGACGTCCGCGCACCTCTTCAAGCTGCTGGACTGTCTGCTGGAGTCGCACACCTTCGCCAAGGATTTCAACTCCAACAATGAGCAGAGGACGGCGCTGTGGAGGGCAGGTGTGAGAGAGGGGCAAATCCACCACACTGCAGAACTTCATGAGCAGAGTTGTCTGTCTTCTTTTTATCAATAGCTGCAGACAAAACCCATAATATAAATTGGAATAAAATGTACAAAAGGCTCTTTTCTGGCTGTGTTACAGATTCTAAAAAAAGTGTTTATTTTTGTTTTTTGTATGAAGGTTTTAAAGGAAAGTCGAAGCCCAACTTGCTGAAGCAGGAGACCAGCAGTCTGGCCTGCAGCCTGAGGATCCTGTTCAGGATGTACTCGGACACCCAGCTGCAGGACTCGTGGCCCGACATCCAGACCCGCCTGCTGCTGTGAGTGAGACACCGCCGGGAGCCGTCGCGCGCTCGGATCAGTTGCGGTTTCAGGGTGTGCGTTGGCGGGAGCAGATTTCCCCACACGATTCTGAAATCTTCAGGTGCTTCCCCCTCGCAGATGGTGGAATTACCAAAAGATACAGTTTGATCTTGTCAAGCTGAGTTTTGTTTTCATTTTCAAGCGTGGGACCCCCCCCCCCCCCTCTCTCTCTGCGAGCTGGTTGGCACAGCAACTGAATGTCACGGGCTGCTGACAGGAATTGGCTGCATTTCTTCTTGCATAACAAAAAGTCCTGAAACAGCAGAGATGTATCACAAACACCTGCCAGCCTTTAATGTCAGAGAATACACACCTGCATTGGATGGGGCATTCAGGTCCCTCAGACAATGGCTAGCTTTGTTTTTGTCAGCTGAAAACAACGACAATGGCATCCAAATCTCCAGTAAACAGAGCAGCAATTGCCGTCAGCAGACCTGGCTTCCGAAAGTGCTGTTTAAGTTTTTTCTCTCTTTTAAACAGGATTTTAATGAACAAACATTAAGCGAAACAAAATGACTTCTGTTAACTCTAATGTTTGTCCCGGTAACGAGGCCTTTTAATGAAACCACACCCTGAAAAACAGCTCTCGTTTAAAAAACGATCGCTTCTTCTCATCCGCCTTTGAGCAACGCTGTGATGCTGCCAACGCTTAACAGCGGACAACAGCTGCTGCCAGTGCTAATGCTAACTATGAGTGAGACGCCCGATAAACAGGGCAGCTGCTTCTCCAGGTGTTTACCTCTGATCTTGATTTTAGAAAAGACCAACGGGCATTTGTTTTGTTTAAGTTTTGCGCTGTGCAAGCTTCGTCTCGAGGGCCGGATCCGACCCTGTGGCGGAGCAGTTGTGGCCCCCCGGGCCTTGGGTTTGGCCCTCCCCGCTCCAGGCCACCTCACGTTTGCTTGCTCACACCACCTTGAAACGTTTCTCGTCGAGCTTGAGTCAACAAACTCACTCCACTGCGAGTACTGCCGTTTTCACACTTGCATACAGCTATTCATGAATTTACTGAGCGCACACATATTGTGGAATATTTTGGCATGCTCCCACCCAACCTTTTTTTTTTTTTTTTTTTGTCAGTGAGCAGCTGCGTGAAACGGCTGACTCACGCCTGATGAGAACACGTGGCACTGCTGGTTGCGCCCCGATGGCGACACAGAGGCCCTGTGGTGATGCTCAGTTGCTGTGTTTTTGGTGCGTTCTTGTCAGGGTGTGCAGCGAAGCTCTGGCCTACTTCATCAGCCTGACCTCAGAGAGCCACCGAGAGGCCTGGAACAGCCTGCTCATGCTGCTGCTCACCAGGACGCTGCGGCTGTCCGACGACAAGGCAAGAGCTTGTTTATTTCCTGGTTTACAAACACCTCATTGAGCCTGTGAGTCACCCTCTCTATCCATCATCTCCCTGCCTGACTCAGTGATGACGAACTGAAGCATGACTCAGGGTGTTTTTTTCCCCCCCGGAGACTTTTTCTTTAATTTTAACATGTTTGTCACAGGTGAGAAGAATCAGAGCTGTTATAACTGTTCAGGATGCTCCTGTTTGTCTCATGATATCTGTCCTGTGGGTGATGAGGCTGTGATTGAAGTTTTGATTTCTATTTGCTCCTCCCCCTTTCTTCCCACCAGTTCAAACCCCACGCCTCCTGCTACTACCCTCAGCTGTGTGAAATGATGCAGTTCGACCTGATCCCTGAGCTGCGGGCCGTCCTCCGGCGCTTCTTCCTGCGCATCGGCTCCGTCTTCCACATCGCCGCTCCCGAGGCCATCTCTGCCCGGACTCCTTCATCCTAAACCGCCTATTAAGCCGCCGTCCGACCAAGGACTGAGAGCCGGAGCTGGCTGGAGAAGAGCGGAGGTTATCCCAGGCTCACGAGAACGCATTACAGCCCCTCACCTACTGACCCCCTCTCTGTCACTCCCATCATTTCTTTCCCCCTCCCCTGGACTGAATCAGGCTCAGAGGGACTACTTTGTCTGAAGGAACATGACTAAAGTCCAGGACTCTGTGTTGGGAGTGTTGTTGCCCAGTGGTTTTGTTTATTGTTTTTTCTTCTCTGCGCTCACATGCAGACAGCTCTTCACCCTCTCCCCCCTTTCCCTCCCTCTTTGGGATGAACAGCACTGTGACCGGCGCCCCCTGCTGACTCTTGTCATTCATCGTCCCTCCCAACTGGCAATCTCACCTGGGAAAAAAACGAAATGTAAACTATTAATTTATTGATGTGGTTGCAAACCCTGTAACTGGTTTTTGATTGTTTTTCTTCTGTTTGTTTTGTTTGGGCTTTAGGTTTTTGCTATGAAGACATATCTGTACATGCTGAAAGCAAATACCTGTGAATCTGACAAACTCGTCCGTGCGTTTGCCCTTTCGTGAACGTTGCTTCGGCCGCCTGTGCCTGTTGGAAAACGTGTCCCAACTGTGTGTCTCCCTCCCTGTCAATGCTCATCCCAAAGCAGTATTTGGGGACCTGTTTATTTCATCAGGGTCTTCCCATAGCGTTCCAACAGTTTTTTTTTTTTTTTAAAGCTGTCCATAATCTGTGAGCACCCGATTTCCCTTCTTGTATCCTAAAAGACTCCCTTTGCTTAGTCACTCTCCTTTTCCACACTGATTTGCCTGCTCTCACTCAGCTGCCATCGCTTGTAATTTGACACCACTCTCACCGCATCACAAGCAGCCACAGGCAAACGTGACCTCAGTGCGTCCAGCTCACTCAGACTCCTCCCCAAAGAAGCTGGTGACACACAAGTTGGCTTCAGAGTGTAACTCTTGGCTAGATTTGATTTCAACATCTTAGCGCTCAAAATGTGAAAGACCGTGCTGCCCCCCCCACCCCCTCCACCCCCTCCCACGATGCTCAGCACTAGTTTGTCCGTGAAGCGTCCGCTCTCTGCTGTACCGTCCTGTGTGTGTGCGTCACTTCCAACTTCCAACTGTCAGTGAGACTTTACTTATTTATTTTTGGTTGCTTGCTTTACTTTTGGAATTCTGCTTTCTGCACAATTGCCGCCTCATGATGCAAGTATCAGGGGCTTATGTCGCATCCATCGATCTCAACTGTGGACTCAATGGGACCCTGTGAATCCCGTCATTTGGTTCCCACGCGCATCCTTTTTTTCCCCCCTGTATGCTCACGTATCGAAAACCAATGTCCACCGACTTGGAACGGGTGTTCCTCAGTATTGAGTCATCTCCACGTCACGTCTGTCTTTTTAAAAAGTTCTGGGGACAGCGCGGCCACAGAGCCACCATCGTCTCCCCATACTGACCCGCCCCCCCCCGTCGAGTTGATTCCATGCCTTTTTTTGGGAAAGGAAGGATGTATGTAATTATTTAAAGTGCATTTAAATATTTTTTTTGAGAAGCATTCCTTCCCTCGCAACTATGGATGTCTACGTTTTTCTTCCCTAATTCTAGGGAGCGTATAAATATATATAAATATAAATATATATATACAGTGAATTAAAAAAAATCCAATGCAGACTGTAAAGTTTTCAATGTAAGATACATAGAATTGATGAAAGTGCTATACGGTTCTATACATAATATTGTGATGTAATCTTCCAAGCATTTGGTGAAGTAATCAATAAACCTGAATTCTGATCCGCTGCGATGCCAGCGAACCTCATTGCCCCAGGCCCGAGTCCTGCGACCTGCAGTGGAGGCAGGCCCTACTTTGTGTGGCTCACTGCTTCTCCTCAGTGTATCACACCAATGTCAGAAAATAAAAGAAACACTCATGGTTTTTTATATGCTAAATTATCTGAGAAAAATCACAACTGGTTGATATTCAGGAAAGAAGTATACACTTCATTGTATATTTTGTGGGGCTGGATGCAAGCATAAAGTAAAAGCATAAAGCTTTGGTTTCCCCTCGATTATATTCTTAGTATTCAGCCATGATCATGACAATCTATCGGGGAACAGTTCTCTTCGATTTCAAACGTGTCCTCGTTGGAGATGCGGCAGGTGAATTCTCAGTTTTCCCGTTTGTCTGAACAACGTCCACGAGGTGGCACTGTAATCAAGCGGTTAGTTTTTGCCTGAAGCGTGCAGGATTTTGGGGGTAACAAAGGTTACTATGGAGACCCCTCACGTCTTTTGTTGTCAACCTAAACGCCAAGATGCCCGGCAGCTGCTCCGTGGAGCCTCGTCGGGCAAACAATCGGTTTTGTACATGAATGAATACGTGTGTTGGGAGACAATTAAAGGACACCACGTCTTCAGTTTACTTCCGACCTAAATAATGGATGTATGAGTCTGAGTGCGACTTGAATAAACGAGCAAAAATTCACTCTGTGGCTAAGTGCTAATACTAGCCGGACAGGACCGGAACTCGCTTCCTGTTAGCTCCGGCTGCGGCTCATTATTAATCAAGTGTAGGCGGGACCCCAAAAATTCTGAACCCGGTCCGAGAGACGCGCACCGTCTCTCGCCGCGTCCTCGCGCACGCCTGCAAACTTTCCACGCCGCGTGAAGCTGCCAGCCCGAAGACCCTGAGTTTGAGGTACTGTTCTTCGCGCAGCGAGGGGGAGGAGGGAGAGTAGCGTCGCTCTGTGGGCGGAACTGCAGCAGCCAGTCGCTGGGCTGGGACGCAGCTCCGTCGGCGTTAGCCAGACCAGGTCCAACGATGACGGTAAGGATCGCTCCAGCCGGGGTTTGGATTGCGAGCCGCCAGACATGATTTGACGGAGACCACCTACAAGTAAGAGCCCCCGGGTTCGTGTGCGGATAGGGGTGGGGGTGGCGGCTTGTGCTTGCGGCAGTGGGGGGGCGCCAGACCTGGATAGACTGGATTTCATTCCCGGGAGAACAGAAGCAGATTTTCAAAGAACGCGTCATGATAAACGCTGCTCTCGCTAGCTTGGCACATCAACCATCGCTGCAGTTATTTCCCCCCTTTTGTGCCGTTGTGCCACACCACCCCCTCCATGGTAGATAACCCCCACCCTCTTCTTTCAGCCTGAGATTCGACACGGAGACCGTGTATGTGACAGTGACAGCCATCTTCAGGCTCAGCGACTTGGCCGCATTAGCGCAGGCGGAGCGGCGGCCGCCTCCGAAGGCTTCGCCCCCACGATCAAAGTGGAATAACGCCGTGTGCGGATCTGCTCGCGGCTGGCGGCGGGGTGGTGTCGCGGAGTGGCGTTTTATTGTGTTATCTGTGAGAGGCGTTTAAAGGTCTCAGCCCTGCGTTTGAGATGACAGCAGAAATGGAATGCCCTGTGCTGCGTTCAGGGACCGCGCAGAAAAAATGGATAACTTCATCTCAAACGTCTGTTAAGCATTAATCAGAATGTAAAATGCATAGTACATTTTTTCTCGTGAACAAATAATTGATTTTTATTTCCTGAATAGTTTTTATCTAAATTCCAATGACGGCGAGCGCCCACCCATGCTGTCGTCCTTTTTCCCTGTGCGATGTCGAAATCCGGATTCGCCCGTTTTACACTGACGTATTGGTCTCGGATCACTTTGCTTCGTTAGCTTGGTTGTGTTATGTGCGTCGTTGGGATAAAAAAAACCAAAAGCATGTTGTAGGAATGCGGGGCCGTGGGGAGAGACGCGGTCGTGACGGGATATTCAAACGACAACGAAGGCGTCTTGTTACGTAATACAAGGAGGTTGGGTGTGAGGCGTGGGGGGGGGGCGGGGGAGGTGAGAAGGGGGCGTAGGACGATACGTACGTGCGAACGTCCTCACTCGTTGACTCCAGGTGAGCGCCTAAACATTGCTGGGATTGTGACAGCGTCGGTACCCGCGGAGCGACACGTTCGGGACATTTTGACAAAAGACTGACGCGGCGATCGAGCCAGAGATTAACGCTGATTTTGTGTTTTCTTGAAGGCAACTGGTAAGACTCAAACCTTAATTTTTTTATCTTTACGTTATTGTCGTGTTGACCTTATAGAAACGACTTGTTTTTTTCTGTATTTGTGATGTTTGGCTGCCGAAACGCGCAGCAGTGTGTCCCTCCCGTCCGCGTCAGTGACGGGGCACGTTCTCCCCTAAACATAAGACCCAAGAATCAAACGCCCCCCCCCCCCGATTGTTTTTTAATGAGCCTTCAACGCGAGCGATCGTAACTCCGATGAAATACCCCAAACTCCGCGGTCAGGTGTTGCTCTCCGCGCCCCCACCCCCCTCCTCCTTTCTCAGACTGAGGGTGGTGTTTACGTCTACGCAGCGCTCCTATAGCCCGAGCCACGTGCGGGGAGCTGCGGGGACCATGTGGCCGTTGTAAACACTGCTGCCGTGTGGCTCTGCGTCCACCGGAGCGGACCGATCTCTGTCGGGTTTAGCCTCCGAACTGCGTGCGGTCGGAGCCACGGGACGTCCGACTCTACAAGTTCTTAAGTTTCGTTTTTTTGTGGTGTTGTGGGTTTTTTTTAAGAACTTAAACTAAGGGGAGCCCGTCGCGCACGGGCGCAGTGGCGGACTTCTTTTGTGCTGTGTGGAGGAATTGCTTTTGTATTATGTAATCCCACCAGCGTTATTTTGCGTGGAGCCTCCCCTCGCACCTGCTTGCCAGTGTAAATGTAAGCATCCCGCCACCGATCAGCACAATAAAATGTCACCGTTGTTACAGGAAAGGTTAGAAGTGGGCCGCGTGCTGATCTAACTAGCAGACCCTTGGGCGGGATCATGGGGGGGGGGGGCTCTCTCTTTCTCCCCCTCCCACGTCGTTGTGAGAAAAGGCCTTTGGTGATGGCAGCACCAGAGCTGCTCTTTTGTCTCGGCTGTGGGAGGAACTGGGCTTCAAGTGAAAGTTCACCGTGGATCCTGTTGCTGGATGACGTCTGAAGTGAGAGTTTTAGTTTGATACATAGTTACTGATTCCCCCCCCCCCTCTTTTTTGATTCCTTTCATTGTTTTTGAGTGAGTCTGAGCTCTTCAGTGGTTTGTGATGTCGGAGCTGCTTTTATAGTCCAGCTTTTTGATCACTATTCTTTCGGCTGGAATCATAACATTCATTTCAATTAGACAACCTGACAGGATTACAGTCGGTGTCTGGAGCTTTGGACAACTGACGGGCAGTATGTTGTCTGCCTTAAATTGGGTCCCATTCTCGGTGATAAATGCCACTTCCAGAACACTGTCCCATACGCATCAATTCATGGATTTATGAATCCAAACATAAACAAGCTCTGGAGTTGAGTGACATTTACACTAACTCTGAACCTTCACTGGCTTTGCACAGATTTAAGCTCATGGCAGATAGACCATTTTAATTGCTGGATTTGCTGGGCAATTAAATGACATTTGAGTTCTGGTAGGATGCGTAACAATTTAATAGATTCTATGTTTATGTATTTGTACACTAGCACAAGATCAATTGTTATCTAAAATGGCCTTTTTTTTTTTTTTAAAGGCCAGCTGTTCTTAATGAAGTACTGGGAGACGCAGTGTTGAAAATCATTGATTTAAACTCGATGTCTTTCAAATCTGAATTCACATCACAATTTTGAAAATGTCCGTTCTACCAATGTCGGACATTCAAAGATTGTTCAATATGTCTTAAAGCGAGTTAAGTGTTTTGCTGTAAAATGCAATTTGCATTATGGGTAATGTCAGAGTAAAGAAAGTAAGGTATGTGTGTTCCCCACAAGTCCATTGTTGGAGAGGAGTTATGGGGGAGCAACGAGTATCGTACGTATGGGCACCTTTGGTTCCCCTGGAAATTACAGTGGCAGGGTGACGCAGAAGCTGCTACGTCAACGTCAGAATACGTGTGGGAGTCTAAACTTGCATCAGATGACAGTTTGGACTGATGATCTGTTTGGGGGGGGGGGCGTTAAGAAAGCGATTTTTGTCACTTGCTCAATCACTCTCCCATAAAGTGACTTAAATCGGGACTGGTTGATCAGTAGCAAAAAAGCCAAACCCAGAATGATGCAAGAAACTGTTACTCCTGTCCGTTAATGGCGTCACACTTGGAGTTCAGCTGAGGGTTACTGTATGTTGTGATCCTGTTTTTTTTTTGGGGGGGGGGGGGGGTTGAAACAGCCCCCCGCCCATTCTGCCAAAGTGGCACCACAAAATCATACACACTCATTGAGACATATATTTTAAATTAAAATAAGTAAAATTCAGAAAGCTTGCCTGTTCTCATTTTAGTGTTGGCATTACATTCTGTTTGAAGTGCACCAGAGGCTAAAGGAGCTTTTATTTTGAGGGCTTTTGCTTTTGTCCGTGGCTTTTTTGTGTAAATGTTTGGCTTCACTGTGATGTTTTGTGACGTCAAATAAAAAAGGGGTCCACAGTCTTGTTCTGTTGCTGCTTAGCGGCTCTGGTTGGGAGCAGCTGGGGTTGGTTGAGAGGTTTAAAGACTGATATTGAAGAGGTCTGAGCTAATTCCACCAAAAGTACGACCTGCATGTGAGAGGGCAGATGGCAGCAGCATCCACTGTTGTGATTGGTTGTGTGTTTGAATCTTAAATGAACCAAAGTGAAAGGGCCTCATTGGGATGATGTGTGTTAATGCACGTAGCCCACAAGTTGTCAGATCCTGGCAATCCTCGTGTGTGTGGGTGGGGAGGGGGGGGGGGTGTTACACTGGAATTCAAGGGCATGAGGAAACGCGGGACACAAAGCACCCTGAAAGCTCCGACTGGAGGTCGCAGGTCAGCGATCGGGAGATGGCGAGTGTCTGCGTGGACCCCTCTGGTCTGCCCATCTCTATGATCCCCCCCCCCCTCACCTTCCCCACACACAGCACCTCTCCCTTTGTCTGACTCTCCCACACCAGCACACGTTCACTCTGCCATTGTCTCATTAATATCGCTGCCATCTGCTCCATATGTAAGAGTCCAATTAGAGAGACGCCCTTTGACCCTACCTGTCTGAATTTAATTTGAAAGTCCACAGACGTCACCCCCCCAGATCCCCCTTTCTACACATACGCGCACACACAATCGCGTGCAGAGATAAAATCATGGCTATTCCAGACTTTGACCTTTCATTGTTGTCTTTCTGCAGGGCCTGAGCTGATTTGTCAGCCTTGTGTAGGTTTGGTTTTCACCCCCCCTTTCTCCAAACGTGTCCTGTGGCTAATCAGCTGACCATGGTGGTCTGAGGAGAGGAGAAGCAGGGAAGACGTCGGATCCAGCGGGTGTTTTACAGGAAACCAAAGCAGAGGCACGGAGTGGGACCAACCGGAGCGAGGACCAAAAAGAAACGAGCACAAAGGAAAGACACGATGTCTCAGAACAGAGAACTGGTGGTTTTCTACATCACATACAAACTCTCGAAGAGAAACTATCCTCTCAACCACATAGTGCTCAATGAGCCTTCGAACAGGACTGACGGGGGGGACGCGGGGTCGAGTGAGGCCCAGCCGACAGAGACGCAGGTCAACGGGACTTTTAACAGCACGAGTGACGGCAGCCCGCCGGCGTCCCCGCTCCGGCAGCAGCAGCAGCAGCAGCAGGCGGCGGAGACGGCGAGCCTGGGCGCGGTGAAGGAGGCCCTGCGGGACACGGCCAACGAGTTCGAGCTGCGCTACTCCATGGCCTTCAGCGACCTCCACAGCCAGCTGCACATCACGCCAGCCACCGCCTACCAGAGCTTCGAGAACGTGATGGACGAAGTGTTCCGGGACGGCGTCAACTGGGGCCGCATCGTGGGGCTGTTCGCCTTCGGCGGGGCGCTTTGCGTGGAGTGTGTGGAGAAGGAGATGAGCCCCCTGGTGGGGAGGATCGCGGAGTGGATGACACTCTACCTGGACAACCACATCCAGCCGTGGATCCAGAGCCAAGGGGGATGGGTGAGTCACAGACAGCCTTTTTCATTTTCTCGTGTGTGTGTGTGTGTGTGTGTGTGTGTGTGTGTGTGTGTGTGTGTGTGTGCGCGCACACATGCATATATAGAATAAATAAATAAATAAATATATAAAAAAAAATGGGTGGATGTGATCGCTGGGGTGAGGCAAGCTCACTGTTGTGCGTTTTTCCCCGTGGTGATGGCTGAGTTCTGTGCAGGTCAGCTGGCTGCAGTGATGTGGAAACGAGGATGAATCCTGCCCTTGTTTTCATGGTTCTGCTCATTGATGCTTTGGATGAGTTTGGCAGGGATGTTGCCTTTGTGTATATGGTGCTTCTTGGTCAGCCTACAACCTGAATACTGGAGACAATGTCAAGTGTCCTTGTGTTGTCCCTTGACAATGACAGTCAGATGGGTGTTTATCAGCCATCCAACAGCACTAGATGGCATCAAACGGTATGTTTGCTCCTTCATGCATGTCGTAGACGGTTCCATCCTCCGGCCTGATGCCGAGGCCCGGCAGTGACGTGAAAGGACTCCCCCCACACAGGATTTAACTGTGCTTTAAAAACAGTGGAAAAGGCAGCATTCGTGCGGTCAGCAGCTGGTTCAGGCTGCTCTCTAATTGATCAGCGGCAGCACGGGGCTTGATGAGGCGAATCGAAAGTGGGGAGCTTAACGGGCTGCATCAGGGCTTTGGCCAGGGATCGAAGTCCTCATCACAGGGCTGGATGAAGTCCGGGGCTTTTACAGACCACTCTTTGTTCCGGTGCAGCCACTCAATTGTCTCCGTGTGCCGTCTGACCGTTTTTTTTTGTTTTTTGTTTTTTTTGTCCATTTCCTTTCGATGTTGTCTTCACTTGGACAGCTGCAGATAAGGAAGCAGTGTTTTCCTGCTTTGTTGTCAGGTTTGGTTTTATTGAGGTGTCCTGGCTGGCTAAGGTCGGCCATGGTCCCTTTGTCCCAGCTATTTGATGGTATGCAGGAGGGGAGGGGCTGTTTATGTTCACTGCGGCTCTGTAACACCGGGTCAAAGGTCGATCCTATGGAAACGACCATCGCCTGTAGTGGAGAGTGTACCTGGTAGAACGCAGCCGCACAGACGGAGGCTTTCTGCTGTTCTCATCCCGGCTTTGAATGGCTTTATTGATCGACGTGTTGGACTGCAACCCGGAGGGAAGACAAAGCATCATATGACTTGAGCTAGTAAAGCTTTAATGACAGAACCCGCTCCTTTCGCCTCCAATCCGTGGCGGAAGCCTGGACGAGTAAACGCGGCGCCGCCCCCGCGTCTGCAGCTTCCAACCATGCAGCCACATGACTCAGACGGTGCCAATGTTTTGTTTGTGTTGGTCCACCGCCTCACTGGCTGGTTTGTATATGTAGACACGGGCGGGTTGCACAGTGACACCCCAATCAACCATTCGCAAGGCGATCAGAGACGTTGCGCTCCCGTGTTTACTTGATCACACAATCGGATTGCGAGAGTCTTGAAGCCTCCTGCTGACATGACATGGTTGGAAGGGTATTGCCGCGAAATGTGACATTTCATATATTTAGATACTTATCACTAAAGATAAAGGTTGACGACATGATAAACTGAACAATTTGGATAAAGTTTCGTTTTCACAGAATTCTGTTTCATATATAGCGCAGTGCTAAGAATGCATGATAAAAATCAGTGACGGAGGATATTTGTGTACTTCTCCCATGATGGGTTTCTGAATGATTGTGTCAGACTTTCAAAAGTAGCATTATGAGATCACGCTATTTAGCTATTCTGCTCCTTTGGTCCAGATCGCCTACATTAACCGCAATGAAACAAATCGAGCAATCGGATTTCCCCATTCTAACCACAAACCAATATATTTACCACTGCCGTTGTCATCACAGTGCAGCCACATGTGATTGCGTGGCTGCTCGTCATCTTATCTGGCCTCAAACGGCGTGTGTTTCTCAGGAACGAGTGGGTCCCATGCTGCGGCGTGGCCAAGATGCGACGCCGCAGCACGTGGAGCCGCGACTGAGCGTGGCTGGGAAAAGTTGAATGGATCCACTCGGGCGGTTTCACTTCTCCCACAGCAGGAAGAAGTCGCCTCGAGCACATGTTGCAGCTTCCTTCCCCTCAGCAGCCTTCATGTCATTCACTTTTTTTTTCCCTCATTGTGCTGTCACTCCAGTGCAGGATGGTGTAAGGGGGCTTAGGACTCAAATCGGCCAGAGAGCAGTCAGTCTGACATGTAGTGTTCAGGAAGTGGTTCTTGCCGTTTTTTTTTTTTTTCTCCCCTCATCGTCCCCACTTTGACTCTTTGGTTTACCTGTTGAAAGACAACCCCCCCCCCCCGATTCTCCCATGGATTCAACAGAACCTTCCCAGCGTTCTTTTAATTCCCCCGTTTCTCCTCCTCCGCCTCCTGACGCCCCCTCGCAGGGATGAAGCGCGAAGCCGCCGGCAGCCGTGGGGGAATATCTGCGAGGCAGGTGTGCCTTCTGCGCAGCTGATGAAATATCGGCGTGCCCCGAGCAGCAGCAAGGTCACCCTCAGTCTCGCCGCGAAAAAAAATATCTGCCGAGAGTGCGAACCGTGGCCCAGCAAGCAGGAGAATCTTTGTGTTCCTGCCACAACTCCGAGTATGATGTAAATGGGTGTTATCGCAGCAGGCGCTTCCAAATCCTCTATCGCGGAACTAAAAACAGTCACGTTATTGAAGTGATGAAATTAAAAAAAGAAATGAATGAATTTTGTCTGAAGAGTCTTTACATCACTTTACGTAAGAGAACAAATTCTTTATGTGCTGCATCTTGATGTCGCGCCTTGTTTATCATGACAAACCTAGCTTGGTAATGGCCCTCCACCTTCAATTAAAATGGGAAAACCCCCCCACGGCTCCACAAAAGCAAGCGGTGGCACTGAGCGAAAGGCTGCTGCACCCATGGGTGCAGTAAATGGAAATTTAAAAAAAAAAAAAAAAAAAAAAAAACCTTTTGCAGCTTTGTACTGTCCCCTGCACCCCCCCCCCCCCAGCAACATGCTGGAATTTTCAGATTTGCGTCTAGATCAAAACATCATATCTCGGTCAATACAAAGCAAACGTGAGCCCACGATGAGCTGCAGGAAATTAGTGTTTTTTTTTTTAACAACTTTTGACACGGTAATTAATCCTCAAATTAATTACATGCCCCTTTTTGGCTCAGCTTAATCAGAGCAGGCGTTTCACCGGAGAATCCACGTGAACATCAGCTGGACTTGAGCCACCAGCCTCTCAGAAACTGAGAATCATCCCGCAGACGGCGAACGTGCACAGTGACTGCCGGGCATTGTAAAGCAAATTGTGTTTTTGCTCCACAAAATCAGCTGAGGTGTTGATACTGCCGCCCCCCCGGGCTCATTTTGCAGCCGCCAGGGGCTGTCCGCTGTGCCGCGCCACGGGGTTAGATGGAGATAAACGGACGCCACTTCCACAGCTGGTGGCTCAGAACGGGAGCGCAGCGGCGCGGCCGTATATTGTCAGATAATAAACCTCCTTTTTAGACGGCAGCGGCGGAGACGATGGCATCGACCTAATAACGCCGTTTTCCAGCCGAGCAGGCGATGGCGGTGATTACTCAGTGGAGATTGAGCTGCCTCAGGGTGGGGGGGAAACGGGGTTATTACCAATTATAGATGAATAATATCTCCACTTGCTTTTGGGAGGGTAGAGGGGGAGGGTTGTATTTTTTTTTTTCCCCCACCCTGACAGACTAATAAAGGCTAAACTCATTTGGAGGCCCACGCTACCATGGCGGGTCGGGGACGATGCTTGGCTGGAGGTGGATGGGGACGAGGAGGTGACTTGGAGGGAGGGGTGGGGGGCAGAGGAGACCATTAGTGCAGTTGTTTTGCTTTGTGCCAGCGATGATCTCAGGGGGTCACGGAGAAGTTAACTCAAAGAAAAATGTCTTCCTCCAGTGGTGGAAGTCTCCCCGGTTTTGCCTCATTTCCTACCTGAGGTCGCAGGCTCTCATGGCGCCAGATTGCGCGAGGTCGCCTGTCTGTCACTTTGAGCCGGACTTTCACTTTGTTCTTGTCAAATTAAAATACACTCTGAACATGAGTGTCATTCTGCTGTGTGGTTGGCCTGGTTGATTGGAAGCTTTCTTGCAAAAAAATGCAAAACGATGTTCTTGCAGTGTTTTCTGGCATGTATTTAAATAATGCTGCAAGAACTCCCACAGCAAAACTCCCACCACGGTGAGAGGGAAGCAGGAGATGCCCTTTTGGACAGTCGACAGAATTGTATTGTTGGTCCTCCCAACCACTAGAAATGCAGCAAGAGTCCATCCAATGACGGATGCGGATTCAGAATGATGTAGGAGCTGGTCAACGATGCATGATTGAGGTCACAAGGTGGCAGCCAGTTGCCCCTCACCTGCTTTGATGTTGGTTATAGGAAATGGGGAGGGGGGGGGGTTAGATTTCTGACACTGACTTATCTCGTGTGAGCTGAAGGTGTTCAGTCGGAGCCACTTGCCCGTTGCCATTTTTCTAAGGAACGGTGGGAGCAGCGTTTCCTGCTGTCTTGGAGAAGTATAGTAAGATGTGTGTGTGTGTCTGAGTGTAAAGTGGGTGAGACACTGAGGCTGTAATTAAAGGCCCACTGAGGGCAAAGTAGTCCATTGACTTGTTTTGACAAGGGAAACACCTGAGCTTTCTTTGTGCTCTGCTCCTTGGCACACTTATTTACTCTCTCTGTCTCTGCCCCGCCCCCCCCCTCCATCTGTAATTAACATGCACATAGGATAGGCAGTTAGATCCACAGAGTCGTCTGTCAGACCACTAACGTCGAAGAGCAGAAAATCTCACTCCTGGGACACACACCGCCCGCCTCCCCCTCTTCTCCTCTCCTCCCCCTCTCCTAACCTTCATCTCTTATCCATCTCTCCCTCTGTTTTCCTGTGTCCTTCCACCGTCTCCTCCCCAGCGTGCACGCCTCCCCCCACCACCAATCAATTCTGTCCCTTATGTATCCACCTCCATCCCCCCCCAACTCCCTTCCCTCCCCGCTTTCTGGTCCAATCTTGGCCATCATTTGTTTCTGGTCCGACGGCCCATGTTGGCGAAACGAATGAGTCGCTCCGTCACATGCCTCGCCAATCTCGCCCCGTTAACCCCGTGGACCCACAGCGTGCTCGCTCGCTCTCCCGTGTTTGTTTACCTAAAACACAACGTATGCCACCGCCAGCGCCATCGACTCTCCCCCCTCCGATCCTCCTACTTCAGAGCCTAAACCACCCCCACGCTCCTTTCTTCTTCACCTCCATCCTCTCATTGTCTTTTTCCTCCTTCGCACTAATGGATCGTGGATGGCTAATTAGGAGCGATGTCTTTTCCCCCTCCCTGGACTTTTTCGTTTCCAGCCCCCATGTGGCCACAAAGTGGAAAATTTCCACTAACCGATGTCACGTTTGTGTTATTGCACACGTGATGTAGGCCCCGTTGTTGTCGTTTGGTGGTGGTGGTTGTTGTCGTTGTCGTCGTCTCATATTTGAGGGGTTTTTATTGTATGGTGGCGCAGTGCAGAAGGGGAGGGGACGGCGCCAAGTCAGACTGATCACATGACTACCTCAAACAAAGGACCTGTGACCAAACACACACACGCACTCGGACGAAAATGTGTGTTTTCTGGGCTGTATTTTGGAGAGCACAGGTCCCAGGTGCGTCCTCGCTTTGCTTGGAGCCCCATCTGAAAAGGAAACGTAGAGTAAAAAGAGAGACACTTTCTGTTAAATGTGTCGCATGGAGATAAAACACACTCGCACCCCGACAAAGAGCCTCTTTGCATTGGATCAATGTTGGCCACTTTTGTCCCAACGGCGTCGATAAACGCCTCCATGTGGTGGGCGGTTCTATGCAGATTGATCCTTGAATGGGGCTGTTCAGCCATGCTTGCGTCTCTATTGTTTTTTTTTTTTTTCTCCCGTGCATATGTTTGAGCGCCAGCATTAGTTTTTTCATGATCTGTGACATCAGACATCTGTGTGTGTCTGTGTGTGTGTGTGTACTCGATGGTGGGTGTCGGACTCGCAGCTTGAAAGTGGCAGCAAACAGATTGTAGGATCCGTTTGCCTCCAGCTCCTCTGCCAAAACATCAGGGACGAGTCTAGTTTTTTTGTGTGTGCAGTTGTGTTGATGTGCAAATGTGTGGCCGACTTGTTTGGATCTCATTTGTCTTAAAGACTTATTGAAATGGCATCATGTGGTCGTGGGAGGCACAGTGAAGGATATCGGCTGTCCTGATTGGATGGGGATTTAGAGATTTTTCCTAAAGAATGCAAATGGTCGTTTTGTAGATACATGCAATGTGGGGAAAAATGCCTAAGAGCAGGGAGAACTCGGATAAATACAACCATGCAAAAAGTGTTTCCTTTTTGAAAGATGTTTAGTTCTTGCTTCAATTAGAAATAGCTCTGTGCACATTTGATCAGAAAGCTGA
>JASSRZ010000053.1:19656355-19673385 GCA_032164315.1 Malacoctenus gilli | reverse complement strand
AAACAGTAATTAGGGCCCAACTCGTTCTTTATAAGTGACTCACTTGCTTCATTAAATGTCAAGTAGCAAAGGAAGCTCGCTACAGCTCAAAGCTCTCACATAGTCATTCTCAACCTAGTTGGAATGACTGACATTAAGCATCCTACAGAAAAAAAACCCTAATTTGGTGCCTCTAGTTGCAGTTCAGCCGAGGATAATTCACGAGATGCCGCCACAGCCACAGAAACGCAGCTGTTTCCCAGAAGAAATGCTCTGCCTCTCTGTACAGCATCGTGGTACAGTGGGCAAGTGCGTCGACCTTGCCAAGTGGTTTGCATTCACGGCTGGTTAAGAAATGTTAGATCAGAGTCCAAGGTTTCGTTCTAAGAAAGCATTCTTGGAGATCCCACATCTCAAGAAAAACCTCCAAATACTATTGCTTGTTATGTGGCTCTGACATTAGTCAGCTGCTTTAAGCAGCTCTTGTCCATCTACAGAGCAGACTTACAAGGATCAGGTATGTAGGTCGCACACAGACTTCTATTCTATTATCCTGGACTGTTGCCTTGCAGCTTTTAGAAGACTGCCCAAGCAGATCTGTATTCTGCAGAGCTGGAGGACAAATTGATGGAGAAATGTGCATTTGTAAACATCGAAGCTCCTGTTTCTGTGAGGTGCACATACACTCAAACGCAAGCGATGGCTGTGCTTCCAAACTCCTTCGTCTCATTAGGAGTCGGGACTTTTTACCGAGCACCCTCTGTACCCACCTGGACCAGAGGCGTGAGCACAAGAAAGGTGAATGAGAGCCAGGAGTAATCCTCAGCAGGCACCTGAGACCACCTCAACCGGTTTATGTCGTACCTTTTACTGAATTCCTTGCCTGTTTACAAAGAATGAGGTCATCCTCCCTCCGGTGACTGACACTAGACACGTGCTCCTGCTGGTCTGACAATGGACCCTCTGATCAGAAAGCATCTTTTGACACGCGGTATCACTGCTTGTGAGATGGGTCCCCCCCCAGCGGAAGAAAGGAGTTGGCAAATCAGCAGTTCAATATCACCAGTATTTGTGGTGCACTGCAATTAAGAGGCATTTTTGGAGGCGGAGCCAGAGGTAGTTGTCAAGTCTGACTGTACTAAAAGGCACAACTCTACAAAAACCATAGTGTGCATGTGAATGACATGCTGAGTGAATTCAACACATCTTTTAGGAACCCACTGGTCTCTAAAAGATGATTAACAATGTTGTGGGTGACTCGTGAGGTTTTCTCTCCCTGCCTTGGCTTCTTGTACCTCATCAGTGAAGTTAGCAGTGCTGTGCTGAGGCCGCTGGTCCAAGAGTGTTGCGCTATTGGCTTGCAAGCATGAGGTTTGTGTTGCCGTTGCGTCAACGAATGAGATCCAGCGTGGCTTAAGCGGCATCGCCGCCATCGATGTGAAATGTCCAACTGGTTTTCTGAAAGAAGAGCGGGAAGCCGGGGTCCACGTCCGTCCAGAGGGTGAGCTGTTAATCAGTGTCTGGCGTGTGTCATGGTCAGTGGAGGGGGGTTCTCCATTTGGGGGGGGGATTTGAGTGTTGCAGCTTGTTATGGTGCAACACCGAAGCAACCGACAAGTCGGCGCTGATGAATGGGAAGCTGGCGCTAATGATCGTTAAAGCGCTCCTTTCTCCACATGGAGCGCCGAGCCATTCATCAGCCACAGTCGGACATACCGGCCGCACACATCACACGCGCTAATCAGCTGCCTCCTGGTAGTCGTGGAAACCAACCGCTGAATCTTTTTCCACATGCCCCCGTTCACTTTCCTCCCCCAGTTGCTCTTTTTTTTTTTTTTGTCTCCACAACCTTTAGCTTGCGTGAGCTAATCCTTCCACAGCTCTCTCCTTTTTTTTTTTTCCTCACTCTCACTTCCCATCTAATGAAGAAAGTGAGACAGAAAAAAGCGGGCCTGAAAGGGCTTTGTAGGCTGCTGCCTCGCACCTGATTTCCTCTGGGAGCACAGCAAAGAAAGAAATCAAGGCGTGACCGTGTGAAAGGGAGAGCAGATAAAGACAGGGGGGGTTTACCTGCCAGGTGGGACTCGGAGACGCAGTCTATCAAAACCAGCAGCCGCGCTCCGACATCTGTATCGCGTATTGACTGTTTAATCGTGGCGAGGGAACCAAACGGGACACCAGGGGCCCGCCAAAAAACGGCCCAATGGGGCCGATTCATGGGTTTATACATGTAAATTTACACAAAGAGCCATTGGCACAGTTTGAAACGACTCGCGTCGCAGCATCTCCCTTTCTATCTGACTCTGTAATGAGGCCGGATCCTCCGCGGTCTGTGCCCGAGCGCCAGCAGCACCAGCTGCTTTATGTCTTGTCAGTGGGAGCGTGTGACAGGCAGGCTGGGGCATGTTTTCCCGGCGTCCTGGCAGGTGGCGCTACAATCGTCCGAAACCTACTGATGCAACTGCTTCGGGGGGGATATGATCCTAAAACATAGCACAAAGCTGCTTGGTCACCATTACTCTATAGTTTTAGCACCTACGAGCACCTGTTCTTCAGATTCAGCCAAAGCCCGATTTATGATCTATTTTCCTCAGAATGTCAACAACTCCCACAAAAAAAATCACATGCCAGGACCAACGGTGAAGTCATCCCTCTGATAGATTAGTATTCTGTCTGTGTGTAAAAGCCGAAGCCTGATCTATCTTATTCCTCTGACTCACAGAGCGCCATTGTATTCCAAAAGCTATAAAAATCCCATCAGTCAGCCCGCGACGCCGCGCCGGCTGACACGTTCCTTCATTAGTCTCCAACAAATCCATTTTCCCATCTTCCTTTCGTGTTTGCACAGTGCTTCAAAAGCATTATCAAGACAAAAAAAACCACGTAAATGTCCGTTACATTTGTGAGAACTGATTTATTCTCTCTGTACTCACATGAAGTAGCGTATAGGTAACTGCTTTTGTCTATAAATAGCAGCCTGGAGGGAAACGAGTGACAATCGGAGGTAAAAGTCACATCTCAAGTGTGAGAACGTCCTGTGCTGGGGAGCCACTAAGGTCACGTTTCCAGTCGTACCTCCTTGGCCTCGTCCAGCACAGCCAGACTCGGCTCTGTTTCGTCAACTGTTGCGCTCCACCTTGGATGCACGTGCCATCTTGGGCAACATGCAGTGCAACGACAGAGCACAAGGAGATGATGTTCTTGTCCGCCAACCGCCGTGTTTGCGTCTGTCTCTACTTCCGAGGCGATGTCGATGTCCCTCCCTGACCAATCAGCAGCCTGCAGTCTCGTGTCCTCTTTTCAACCCAGCGGTTGTGAGCAAACGGGTGGAGATGACTGAGCATGTAAAGTTCATTCAGACTGCTGAAGTGATGTAGTGTAGAAGTAAAGTTCATTCAACTCCACAATGTTTGGAGGTTTTTGTTCCCACCTTCACTACCCCTTCAGCCCACCAGGGGAACCGCCTTTCTAATGACCTGAGATGTTAGACAGTAATCGGCACCTTCGCGTCCCTTGGGCTGGGTCTCGCTGCTGGTTGGACCTGCTGTCCTCCAGCCGGACCTCCGACCGGTGACGTGTCCAGACATGTCGGAGCGCCGGGTGCCGGTCAGCAAGCGTTCCCTCTGCCACATTCCCCGCATTGTCGCGGAGGACTTCACAGGAAGAGGCGAGGCTGTCGCAAATGCTGCCATTCTGTTGAAAGGAATGCGGAAGCTGCGGTGAATCAACGACTCACGTTACCGCGCTTTGTAACGCAAGACGTCATTATTCACTCAAGTACCATTTAACAATGGAGCCCTGCTGGCTCCCTCTGAATGTAATGTAGCACATTGTACTTGGGAGCAGCTGTTGAACTCCATGTCAGCATCAGTCGCAGGAGTTCTGGCTCTCCACCAGCGTTTATTTGCCTTCTGTAGGTAGTCTGGGATCCCTGCCAGTCATTAACCAAGCCTTCTGCAGAGGGTCAGAGGTCAGTATGTAGGAGCGAGCAGGCCGGCTGAGTAACAGCTGAGGAATGAAGGTGAACCTGAGGCAGTGTGGCCTGCCGTGAACCTCCCAACCCATGTGCTGCATTTAGTGACTTATTCTCAAATTCCACAGGTCTGTGCCAGTGGAGAGAGAAACGCACTCTAGCCGTACAGCTCCTGTGCACTTACCAAGGCGATCAACATTTGTGTTTACTAAAGCTTTGAGAAGAGCCACTGTTTGCCTCTGGCGACAGTGTGAGCAAAGGTTTGACTCTTTTTTGCCATCACTGATCAGTGAGTGGAGAAATCAGGTGGGAGGTCTGGTCCCAGGGTCGGTGAAGACCCCCAGGACCCTGCAGCGCCCCCCCCCCCCCACACACACACACATTGTCTACTACCTTATTGACTACTCTGTTCCCTGGGAAGCTTTCGAATCCCCAGTTGGCGTCGTTCCACTCCCATTACTTTGAGCACGTCCCTAATGAAACCGTTTCCCCATCGTGTCGGCGGGTACAACAACTGTTTGTCTGGCTCCACTTGGAGCCTGTGATCCTTTTGTTCTCCCACTGAATGAATGTGTCGGATCAAAGCCGACACGAATCTTTTAGGGTCAACTGGCAAGGCGTGTTTTTGTTGTGGAATCTTTTCTCCTGTAGGGTGAAAAGGATGTAAACACACCTGGTCTTTGAGGAGTAAATAACATCCACAGTGAAAACACTCGCCCCCGGACATGCAGCTATTTAACGGCTTCATGCAAGCTTCATCTCTGCAGTTTGTGTGTTTTGGGGCTGGTTTGGTAATCCAGTGATTTGGATGGGATTGTGAATGTCATTGATGCAGCCCACTGAGTTTTTGTGGCCCCTGAGCGACAGTTTGACGATGACCCATTTCAGACCCTGACCACCTCTCTTCCTCCTCCCGATCCCCACTTTGAACTTCGTCTCAACTTCCTGGTCCAGCTGCTCCACAGGTGTGCCTAATGTTTTGGCCAGTGCGTGTTACTGAAGTGATAACGTGTCGGGGGCTCCCACGTCAGCAGTGAGCTCATCACTGCGCCATTGCGCTCCTTATCTACCAGATGGGCCCCTCCTCAGCTCACCCCTGTACTCAGAAGTGTCCATGTGGCCCATCCCACTGCAGCTTCGTGCCTGCAGTGGCCCACCACTGGTGCAGGTAGTGTTCCACATCGGCCTGCTGGGGAAAGCTAAAGTCCCTGCGGGTCCTAGCTGCCCCTAAAGCAGTCGCTGCCCCCCTCCCCCCTCTCCCGATGTGTGACTGTCACTCTCGCCTTCACCCCTCAGCTTGTCTGGCACGTCCATCTGGCGTCTGATAAAAGCGTTTGCGCTTGCGTCCCTCTCTCTGGCAGCCCCGCGTTGACGTGCGGTCGGGCGCTGCTTCCATTCAGCTCCTTCGACTCCTGCAGATTCATGCACTTCACAGTGAAAAAGGCTTGAGCTGAACGAGGAAAAGTAGGAAAACGGTGGGAATTCCTACCGTTCCCATTAACACTGATGCAGTGGTCCTCACATTCATACTGTGAGCAATGTGGCGGTCCAGGCTTTTCAGCAGCACTGATGACATCACACTCCTGACATGTTTACACTTCTTTACAAACACTAAATAATTCAGCACAAGGCTTTATACTGTGATTAACGGTGTGGTCCGACGCATATAGTGAGCTCAGACACTTAACGCTGGAGTCACTTCCACCGCTGGACAACACTGCTGTGTTATTGGGCTGCAAAGATGGAGTCCAGACCCCCAGGTGGGACTTTATATGCCAAATCACACACTTCAGCTTTGCTGCAGCTTAGCTTCATGTCGGTCTGGGTCGTTTTGGACCACTTTCATTGGGTAGCATTAAAACCCTTCCTGTGACCACTGCTGTCTCACAGATCAGTCTCTTCTTCCAGTCCCCACTCCTGGTTTCCAGTAACAGCCGCTCCTCCCTTAAAGACCCTCTTGTTTCTGCAGAGTTTCACCTCTGACTAAGAATTTGAGTCACTTTGGGCCCCGTGGGGGGGGGGGGGGGGTTGTGCTGTATAATGGGTCAGGATTGGCAATCCTGAAAAGAGAGAAGTCTGGCCTTTTATGGCTGTTTTTCCCCATGTGGCGCCATCCAGTGGCAGGACCCCCAAATTGTGCCGATTTAAACCTGATTTCCTGGAAATGATTTCAGTGGGAGACATTATCGGCAATCTGAGCTACAATGATGGGAAACGATGTCAGTTGTGGTGGTGGTTGGGGGGGGGGGGCGCCTGTGACACCAGTACAGGTTGTTGTGTGGTGTCGTCCCTTTTGATCCGCTGCCTGTTCACTCTGTCTGTCTCGCCTATGGTGCTGCTGCAGTAAAAGAGTGTCTGGAACTTTCCCTGAGGCAGCGTGTGGTGGCTGACAGTCAACCAGAGAGTGCAGGGACCTTCACAAAGGGGAATCCACCCGACCGTTTGGGGCCCCTGGGTGGCTTCCCTTTGGTCCCTCTGAGCGAACGCTTGTCGGAAACGTGCTTGCATGTGGTTTTTCTTTTCAGTTGAAGGTTTTGTTGTCATCAGATTTGAGTTTCACACAGTCGGCGCATGACTCCCCCCTCCCAGGCTCCCCCATCCATCTTGACTGCATGGCAGGAATCTCTCTCTTTCTAAATGTTTGCTCTCAAAATGATGTCATTCGGCGGTCAGAGGTCAAAGATCAAAGTACATTTGGTTTCCCTCCGAAACATGAAGTTGCATGTTTCGAGGATGTCCATCCTTTCGTCATGTCCTGTGTTGGGACGTCTCGTGTTTGACTGGTTTTCTCTGGGTCAACAGAAGTGATTAGTCTGTTTGATGCCTCAAAGTCAAAAGTCAAATCAGTGCATTCATCCAGCCCAACACTTGACGTTTGTCCCACATCCACCCACCCACTCTATATTGCAACACCCTCACTGTGCTTCGAGAGCATTAAACACGACAAGAGGCTTCACTTAATACATCAGTAAGTGAGCGTGGCTTCTCTGTTTTAAAATGACCATTGTGGGCGTTGCTCATCTCACTCTTTTCTGCTCTCTTTCAGGAGCGCTTTGCTGAAATCTTTGGTCAGGACGCGGCGGCTGAGGTCCGGCGGTCAGAGGACAGCTTCAAGAAGTGGCTGCTGGTGGGGATGACGGTGGTGACCGGGGTTGTGGTGGGCTCCCTGTTTGCCCAGAAACGCCTGTGAGAAGGCGATCCACCTCACCGCCCACCCCTCTCCTCTCTCCACCCCCCCACCCCTCACCCCCCATTCCAATGAAGGTCTGCAGCCGATGATGTTTACCCCCGTCCCTCCCGGACCACCTGTTCCACAGTGGACTGAGGACCTCAAGCGAACTTTTGGGAGAAAAAGACAGAGTTCCGAGTCTTCTTGTGTTTACCTGATCCCCCCCCCCCCACGACAAAAGCGTGCGGCTGTGCCGAGAGACGAGAGGCGTGTTTGTTTTTCGTCCGTCACTGACCCGTCTGCTTCTTCCTCTTCCTCTCATTCCTGCATCGATTCTGTCCTTAGCTTGTAGGTTTTTACAAATTTTGTCCCCCGCCTCCCCGTCGCTCACACTATCCATGTGCCACACAGCATGAACACAGGTGGAGGATGCTGCACCTGCCCCCCCCCTTCCCCCCCGATCGCTATGGAAACAGTCGCCAATCCCTCCCAGATACTCCAGTCACGAACAGGGGAGTTTGGCCATTTAAAGCAGCATCAGAACGACTGAAGGGGCCTAAAGACGCCTGATGGTGAAACGTACCAATACATCAGCGTTGACCGATGCCTGCTGTATACACACACATCTGATGTTTAAAGCTTCCAGGGGGGCTCCATGAAGCTGCTTTCGATATTTTCCAGCCTCCCTGCACAAAATTCATCTGCACATTGATTGGCGAATTCAATTTTAAATTTATTCAAACACGTTTTTAGCTTCTGGGAGCCAAATGAAAGCTGAAGTATTCCCCCCTAAATTTCTGATCTCTGTTCCGTCCCCGTCCCCCTCTCCCCCATCTGCGCTTCATCCCTTCTCCCTGGCGTGTCATTGGCCCACCCACTGCCAGGGTCACTCCCTCCCCACCCCACCTCGCCTGGACCCGTTCGCATCTCGCAACCGTAGCTGAAGAATGCAGCAAACACTGTAGCAACCAATGGGCGGGGGCGGGGGGGGGCGCACCTCTCTCGACAGCGTGACACCATCTCCCGGTTTATGCCACCATAACCGTCATCCGGTGACCCCCCTCCCATGATTAAAGGCAGCGCAGAGATGCGACAGGAAGTCACCCCTACTGGAAGCAGGTGGGGGGGCGGGGTTTGGATCCTAACCTTCATCTGTAACGGATGTAGAGCTGCTACCAACCGTCACGGTTTCACCCCTCCCAACTCTCGGCTTGTTGATCATCAGAGTAGAGATACAACGACCAGTGGAGCTCCTGCTGCCAGACGGGGGGTGTAGGTCTTTATGGCCCCCCCTGTCTGTCTTAGTTAAAGTCAGACACCCCCCCCCCAACTTAGCTTCTTGTTCTCGCCACTTGTGATGTAATTGTGACTTTTTAAACTTTTTTTTGTGGGGAAAAATTGCAAATCAGGTGGAAAATTGCAATTTTTAAACTACTGCCTCCTTAAACATCCGTCATGTAATCACTTGCTAAGATTAATAAACGTTACTAAAATAGCTGCTTATGTTTCGGCTCTCTTCTTTAGATGCATTTGATGCTGTGGGTGGTTGTCGGAGCGCTGACATGCCAGTCATGTTACTTTAAGATGGCGTGCGGGGACATAACCCACCACGCTGGAAAACTTTTTGAGGACTTTGCTTGTTTGACTTCAACGAACGGTCACTTTGGAAAAGTTTCAGGACGCTGCTGAATCTGCCTGAAGTTGTTTTAGCCGTTTCTGCAGACTACGTGTTGAACTCCCTTCAGTGATCCAGCTGTTCTGTGGTCAGCCTTCAGGGTTCACTCACAGCAAGGAGTTAACACATGGACAATTTCAGGGCGTAGAGGGTGACGGGACCAGCAGCACCACCAGTGGTCTCGCTTCCATGGGCTATTCAGTTCAGGGTCTTCCTCCTTTGAGACTCAAATTCAAAAGTTATTCCTTTTGAGCCCTTATTTTGGTAACTATTAAACTGTCATCTTGTGGCCCTCACTCTACCCTCTAGTGGCTGTGCGGTGTTTTGCAGCTGGCTCAAACGGGTCTGTGTTTTTACGTATGCGGAGCTGCATGATGGATGTCCAGGAGGTGGCCCCCACCCAGTCACCTAGAAATGGAACAAGATATTTAATTCATCACTGTGACACACAGGGTAATGCCACAGTGCTCTTGAGCAAGAGGTTTCCAAATATTTCCAGAGACGCTGTGTTTTGGGTCTGGCTTCAACGGAACGCTTTTGCCAAACCTTGTGTAAACCCCGAACCCCCCCCCCCCCGTCTGGGCCACCAAGTTTAGGGTCCGCTGCTGTAATTTGCTGTTCCTGACAATAACTCCTCAGATCTCCATGTCGCCTGGCACAGGTCACGCTCATCGCTCCTCGCGCCGTGGAGCAGCTGTCTGTCAGCAGCCGTGGCGGTTCCACCTCATTCGATCCGTTCAAAAGCTGTCACGTTGCATCTGTTCGCCATTGGTGGCGTAACGGCGGAAAGAGCGCGCGACTCGACGCCCGCTCCTCTTCACTCGCTCACCTCGAGTCGCGGGCGTGTCACTTTCACCGTCCACATCTGCCCCTCCTCCCAGATGCTTCCGATCTGTCACCACCACCCCCCCTCAACCTTCTTTCCTCCACAGCCAGCTCCACCTCTTCCCCTTCCCGCAGTCCCACGGCTGTCACCACGTGTAGCCACGTGTGTCAGTCACAGCTGGCCCACCTGCGGCATGTGCGCACGCTTGCCAGTCACATCATCCACAGGGGGATGAAAGAAAAGGGGGGAAGAGGGGGTAGCTTGTCTTTGTTCCCAAACCTCTTCTTCACATCCAGCCTTGATGGAACACTGGGCATCAAAGGAGTGAGTGGAGTAGAATCAATGCTCTCCCTGATGTCGCCTTCACTTCCCATCATGCCTCATCACACCGAGGTTGATGTTGCTGAACATCAGGTTATCAGTGTGTGGGGTGGCATCTGACTACACCTGTTATCACATTGTTTGGCTCCCAATTAGATTTCACCAGGGTTCATTTTCCTTGGATAGTCCACTTTATTTGTGCTGGTGTGAAAGCTCCAATGCAGGCCAAACGGGTGAGGTAGCCACCGTTTCAAACCTGGTTATCTTCTAAACGCCGTCCCCGAGCTCACGATGACAATAAGTCCTGGTGAGTTGAAAGCGCTGCACAACAAGGTGCAGTGTGGCCCACTGGCAGCCCCCTGGTCTGTGTTCAAAGTGTGGATCCATCATTAAAGGAATGGAGTGTGTGCATGTGCGAGGATGGAGAGACGGGAGCATCAGGGTCAGTCAACGCACTCCCAGTGTCCAGCCAGCAGCCGTGCCTGCATCTTCAAAGCGTCCTCTCCTCGTTACTGCTCCCCCCTCCCCCAACACTCGCATGCATCCCATGCAAACCCAGATGACCGATGACTGATCAGCGATCGGCCTCCTCTGAACGCTCCTGTGAGCGTCTCTTGAGCTGACTTCTGCTCTGCTGTCATACATTCCACAACAATATAGACAAAGACCTATTTTTCTAATGTGCCCCATTGCCCCCTCTGTCCCACCTCTGTGAAGGAACTGCTCACAGATTTCTGTCTGACCCTCCATTATTTGTGTTAAAAAAAAAAAGGTTGCTGGATGCACAAGTGTGACAACTGACACGATCCCGTATATAGAAATAGTTATTTAAACGATATAGATTAGAGCGTTAGCCTAGTGACAAATTTAAAGAAAGCTGAACCGATTGATGGCTTTGAGGCTTTATTTATATCTGTTTTTTTTGTTAAAAAAACTGTGCTTTTCAAATGGCCTTAAACACAATATTTTGAACTGATTTACATTGGTGGTAGTTAAACATTTTTATTTTGTTCTCTAAAGATTACTGGACGGTTCCTAAATAAGATAATGGAAACTGAGGATATTTTCACCCACATAAAGAAAGTATCTCTGGTGCATTTGTGTTTGGGTACAACACTGAAAGTTTGCGACTCTGTCTAATGATCTTTGTATTTGTTCAGAATGCCTGTTTGTAAAATTGCATTGAACCTAATAAAGCCCAGTGTGTGACAACATTCACTGTCTCTTTTTCAAGGTTGGCTGAGGAGTTCAGAGTAGAGCTGCTGCTCCTCTATATAGAAAGGGAGCCGGTTTAAGTGGCGACATAAATATTAAGCAACTCCAGGAAAAACAGGGTGGCTACTTAAGGTGAAAGATGAGGCAAGAAAATGCTGCATTTACCCCCCACGTGGACCATGTTCTTTGCTCTAACCTTTCATGTTTTGCCGTTGGTTTCAGCATTGCAGTACTTTCAAGTGACGGCAGGGGGCGCGGTCCACCATGACTTTTTGCAGAGGATAATCTTCGACGCTGCATTTGAGTGTGGAGTGTAGTGCGTTGGAATGACAGACGGGCATATACTGCCATCTACAGGAAGGCTTTGCAATAGCTTGCAAAAGAGACTGAACGGCCTGTGTAGCATTCTACTGATGACACCCATCGTTTGTGATGAAACAAGGCTGTTTGCCAGCCAGCCTGGCAGAGCAGCAGGAACGTGGCACATGCAAGTGTAAAGACATAGTGATATCCAAGTCAATCTCAATTTTTGGAGTCGACACATTGACCCAAACCGGCCAGTCGGAGGTAAAGCTTTATTAGGTGTCAGGTTACATCAGGACGGACACGGGTGTCGTTGGTGCTGCAGTGGCAAGATGTGAGCCAACACAGGGTCAAGTCCCCCCACAGGCGCTGAGGGCAGAGGGGGTCCAGGTCCTGCCTCTGTGCTGCCTCAGCCACAGGCCGGCCTTCTCACTTCCACTGGCCCTTCTCGTAGTCCCACTTGGCGGCGAAGCCCTCCACGGGGTTCACCCTCATGTCCAGCATCCTCTGCAGCTGCTTGGCCTGCCACTCATCGTCAAAGGTGAGGGGCCGCTCGGGGTAGACTGGGGAGGAAACAGGGGGGACGGCAGAAGGTGAGTGCTGGACGAGGAGCCACAGGACTGCAGGAGAACTTGTAATTGAAAGGAGACAGCTCCCAGTCCAGGAGCTCTGCAGCCTTTAGATGTCTGATGCAACAAGAACATGGCTATAAACTAATGTATTGTTTAGCGATATGTGCATATAAGTGTGTTGGAAAAAGATACATTTTACAGACAACTGAATTTCCCCCCCAATAGTACAGTTGAAGCAGCACCGAGATCAGTGAAAACATACTGAGGCTTTCACCTGAAGCCTGTCTGCTGTGCAACACGGAATGAAACTGTTCATTAAAGCTCAATGGAGCCACAGGCTGCAGACCCCTCACCCAGCCCAGCGAGATGAGACAGTTGGGAGTCTGCTTGTGCTGGCTAACTGGAGACATAAAAGGTACCAGAGCCCCCCCACCAGTCATTAAAGGTTGCCTGTGTTTCTTCCACTTGTGACTGGATGTGTAGCATGTTGCATCAGGGACGTATACCGAGCGTCCATTGTGGGGGACATGGCCTCACCGTAGATTCTCTGCCACCAGACCACCAGGCCGGTGAAGCCCAGGAAGATGAAGATGCCCCCCATGACGGTCTTCCATTCATCGGAGCGCTGCTTCATCTCCGAGTAGGTCTGGTTGAACATCAAGCGATAGACTGCAGGAAAAGACAGAAACACGGACACGTTGGCTTCCTGCATGGGAGGAGGCGGAGACTCACTGAGCAGCACAGGTCATGTGACGAATGACAGTTGATGAATTTCCAGGCCCCCACAGAGGGCCAGCATAGTGTTTTGGGGGAACTTACTGGCGACCTTCTCCTCCTTGCTCAGCTGGCCCCACGGCCCTTTCTCCTTCTGCTTCAGACTCTTGTCAGCAGCACTCAGGACGTCTTTGAACGGCCTGTCGGGCAACGGGGTGTCCACACGGTCCCAGTACATGGGCCGAGACATGTCCACTGTGTCCGACACCTCTGCAGGGACACAGAACGCCAAAGGAGACTGTTGAATTTCCTTCCAGATCACGAAAAGAGAAGAGATAGATTGAAACGGGGGTAAATATTCAGTTCGCTCCCACAGAAACACTGTTTGCAGAGAGGGGACAGAACACCGTTACCGTGTCCATGGGCAGCCGTCTTGGCGCTGCTGGTGCTGAGGGCCGCGGTGGCCCGCCTGGCCAGGAGGCTTCCTGCACGCGCCGTGGTCAAGCGCAGCATCTGAAGAAGGCGGCGGCACAATATAACAAATTGGCTTTACATAATCACCCGAGACTTCAAAGAAACCTTTTATGAGAGTGTGAAAGGTGTGTTACCGTTTAACCCTGATCTGTGTTCTTGGAACGTTATCGGGTCATCATAAAGAAACATGCCGGGTAAAATGTTCACATTTAAAACACCAATGTGTTCCAATGGTTCCTTTTGTTTTTGGTTCCAATTGTTTGAACTGGATTTGTTAATACATTTTCTTAGTAATCAGCCCCCCCTCCGTCCCCATCTTCAGCTATTTTCATAATTTGTAGCAACAAATCATTCATTGACATAGAAATTGTAGAGAAGGTGAATGTTTGCACGACTAAAAAAAAAATACTTTTCCCACATTCTATTTTCTTTTGGAAAAACAATGAATCTATTTCCATTTCTTAACACTTGTCAGATCTTTTTAAAATTAGATTTTATACATTACTTTCTCTGAATATCATTTTTTAAGACACTACAGTGTCAGTATAAAAATGGTCACTGCGTATTTGCTAAGTGACTTCATTATCTAGGCTTTTCCGGTGAGGACTTCCTGTGAAGCGAATCTTTTCAGTAAACTGAGGCTGTTACACACCTGCCGTCAATTAGCGAGTGCTCACGGTTTTCCCCGAACGTTCTCCTCACCGGGCTCCATCTTTTATTGAACAGTTGAACGCTGGACACTCTCAGCCAATTGCATCTCATGTTGGGCGGGAATTTAGCCAGAGGAGTGCGTCTGATTGACTACATTTGCTACATTCTTAACTAACGTACAGCGCGAAAGGCCAACTCGTAAGACATACTCGGCAACATGTATCTTACTTCTACATAAGGATTATGGAAAAATAGCTGTACAGTCGTAGACAAAAATGTTTTGGACATTTTGACTTCACGCGATTTGTCTCACAGCTCCATTTACAACTGTGCAATAATACCACGCAATGCTAACCTTTAGCTAGGCTAATCGTTTCACACGAAGAATACCAAAAACACTTCGACCCGTTAAATGTTTTAAACTTGAATTCACGAGTAAAAAATAAACCGTTAATTTTTCAATTTGATTTAAAAAAAATATATAACAGTATTTAAAAGAGTTTAAAAAAACAAACCCTACAAATAACTTTTGTAGTTTATTTTCCCGACTCACCTTTGGCTAGTCTCGTCTCTCAACAGGATGGAGCAAACTAATGGATCGCTCCAGGAGCAGGTGAGTTTGATTGTCCAGACTCAACCATTATGGCAATAAATGGGGAGGGGAGGTCACCAATATCTCACCCTGTTGCAGGAGCAACAGGAATTAGTTTTTGGGGAACTTATTTGTCGGGGTAACTGTGATTGAGCCTATTTTGATGTTGGTACTGAGTGGGTATATAAAAAATATTATTCTAATAATATTAGTAATTTCCTGCCACATTCTGTGATTAGTCACCATGGAGATGGCAGACAATGGACTGAGGTTGTACTTGCCTGTGACACTGCAGTGCTCTAAGCCTTTGCTGCCAGTATTGCAGAAACACACCGATAATTGTTTATTTTTGCAAATTTCCTCCCATTTTTTATTTCCCTTCCGGATGTAACCACTTGTTGTGCTTGTAATCATGCTGCATATAAAATACATTGCCTTGTTCTGTGATTTCATTGATTGGTTTCAAAGCACAAGGGTTTGATTACGGTACATTACCATCTTGAATGACTGATGGGGCTTTTAAATCTGACAACAAAACAACAGTGTAGAAGAAAAAAAAGGGCTAAACCTCATGCTTATTGTCAAAGTTGGCCTCTTTAATATTCAAATGTTATTACTGAGTCAAATGATTCAATCGTTGACATTCTCCTGTTTATTGCTCACCTCTGTAAACAGCAACTTTGTTTACCAGACACGGACGAGTTCTGCAAAGGTAACTCTGAGGCCACGTGCAGTAGGATTTTATCACTGAATAAATCTGGTGGTTAAGCAGGACAAAGGCAATTGATCGCACGGCCGGTTGCGTTTACAACGCTCGGGGGAGCTCGGAGAAGCAGCCATTGCCCCAACAAACAGTTCATTAAGGTAGAAGCGGGCGGCTTCTGACCTTCTGCAAGACGCACCGTTTCCACCCTAACGGTGTCTCATCTGAATATCCACGGGCCGTTAGGCTTTATGGCGCCGCCGTCTGACCGTTTAATTGGCTACTGACTCTTTTTAACGGCTAACCGTGGACAACTGTCACGTCTCGGTGACAGAGTGGTAGGAATGGGACGGCCTTATTAAGGGCTTCGTGAACGTGGGCTGGACGAGAGCCAAATCCCTCTCTGGCCTGTCTGGTCACCTAATTATCTTTCACCGTGAAGCACAGAAGGTGGAGGGAGCCGCTGGAACGGACACGACATCGTGACCTTTTCAGATAAAACCAGCCCGTTCTCCGGCTTCTATAATGACCTGATTTAGAGACTGGCCAGGTGATACTCAGGACACAGTGGTTTACTGACAATGTTCAATCAAGCCAACCAGGGGCCTCATCTGATACAGCAAACACTTGTAATACATTGAACTTAACAGCAGGTGGCAGCAATCCGATCACACGCAAGTCAAAGAAGCAGAAGAGTATAAAACTGATGAAGTGTAGGTGTTTTCAGAATGTACTTTTTTTTTTCTTTTTAACAAAGGGAAGATCTTGAACATCATTTTAAAGTTACTAAGTGATCAGGAACATGGTGTAGCCAACATGATATTAGACCGGTTCGGTGGCCCCGAACTGCAACGAGTCTGTGATCAGGAAACAGATTTGCCTATGATAGGCGTGGTGGACATGAACATAGTCACTGACAATTTTGACACTTTAGTTGACCTTCGAACTTAATCCTAAATTTGATTTTGCCTCCATATTTCAAACGTCTCCAGAGGCCCAAATCACAGATTCACAATGTGTCCCCCAGATTTGTGGTGTCTTCATGCATTCCCAATGTTTTCCTGTATTGTAATTGTAGTCTTCTACTTATGTCTAACTTTCCTAACTGTGCCTCTGCTCCTCCAAGACTCACTCGGGTTCTTTCCTGCTTATTGGGATTGAAGTGTCGCAGGGTCGCTGCGGCCGATTCCAGCCAGCAACAGGCAAAGGTAGGAGTCACCCTGGAACAGGTAGCTAGTCCATCACTGGACACACATGGAGAACATGCAAACTCTTGTGGAGCGAGAGAGAGCACTGACCAGCAAATCACCCCGCTTCCCTCCCCTGCATATCCAACTCAACCCAAACATAGTGTTCCTCTCCATTCCCACTATGTCTTCACTTTTTGTCCTTACTGTACAGATTCATCCCTACTTTCTCAGCGTCTCCTTCTATGTACTTTTGTCCTCACTTTCTCTGCATGTTCCCCCACTCTGAATGTGTCCTCAGGTTGCCAAAGTCTGCTTTGCATTTTACAATTGTGTGCCCACTTCCCAAGTTAGTGTAGATCGTTTAGTTTCTGTGAAGCCAACTGATGGGAGAAGGTAGTTTGCTTTCCTCCTGTGTTTACTGCCCCCCGCCCCTGACTCATCCTGACTTTCTCCTTGCACCTGTACTTGGGCTCTCTGAGTTTCACTGTACGTGTTCTCACTTTGCTAAAACATGTCCAAAATAACTTTCTCAAAGTTTTTCCCTCTGTCCCAAAGTGTCCCTTATTTCCCAACGGTTCGTTGCAGCCCACATATCACACTGCCACACACACACACACACACACACACACACACACACACACACACACACACACACACACACACACACACACAC
>JASSRZ010000053.1:19640460-19651433 GCA_032164315.1 Malacoctenus gilli | reverse complement strand
CTTCTTCTTCTTCTTCTTCTTCTTCTTCTTCTTCTTCTTCTTCTTCTTCTTCTTCTTCTTCTTCTTCTTCCTCTTCCCCTTCCCCTTCCCCTGTGTCAGCTCCTCCTCCAGGATGCCGGTGGAGACCCTACGTCCATCGGACGCCCGCCTGGCCGGGGTCCCCTTCACCTCGGCCATGCCCTTCAGGATCCTCCACAAGGGGCCCGACTACTTCCGGCGGCCGGCTGAGCCCGGCGCCCGCAAGCTGAGCGCCGTCGAGCGCCTCGAGGCCGACAAGGCCAAGTACGTCAAGAGCCAGCAGGTGGCGCTCACCCGGCAGGCCCCCATCAAGCCGCCGATCATCCGCAAGCCCCTGGTCCCCCCGGGGATGATGTTCCAGTGCCAGATCAGCACGCCGCCAGCCCGGAAGGTCCCCCACTATCCCGCCGACGTGGAGAACCGGGAGGGGCCCGGGGAGAGGAGGAGACCCGCTCTGAACCTGGACATCCTGAATAACCTGATCAATGACGTCTGCGACGGGCCAGTGCCCTGCTCGCAGTCCTCGTCCTCCACCTCCCCCTCCTCCTCGTCGCCGTCGTCGGGAGCGAAGAGCATCGGCAGCAGCCTCTCCGCCGAGCAGGAGAGGAGCAACCGCCTCCTGAACAACCTCAAACCTTCGGGTAACGTCACTGCCAACTCCTCCTCCGCCTCCTCCTCCGCATCCTCCCCGCTCAACAGCAACCTGCGGGCCCCCCCGGCGGAACTCGCCCGCCGCCCGCCCCCTGTGCCGGCGCGTGTCCCCCGCTTCGGGGTCCCGGCGCCTTACAGTTCTCCGAACTCAGTGACAGTGCGCAGGGTGGACGTCCGCCCGCAGGCCGACGTCAGGAAGCCGCGCAGGCCCCCGCTGCAGCCCCTGCTCAGGCCCCGACAGACCGCCCAGGGCCAGGTCGCACACCCCCAGGTCCCGCCCCCGCCGCCCCCCGTGCCCCCCCAGAGTCAACCCCTTCCACACGTCAACGCACCCAGCCAAGCTCTGCCCTCGCCGCCGGCCTACCTACCGCCCAGCCCCCTGCTGGCCCGGGCCATCCCGCCGGCGTCCCCCGCCTTCACCCGCATCTCCAACGCCAGCTCCAAAGGCTCCGGCCGCAAGCACCCGTCGCTGCACCGCTCCAAGTCGGACCTGAGCGACCGCTACTCGCGCGCCACCGCCGACCTGGAGCGCTTCTTCAACTACTGCGGGCTGGACCCGGCGGAGGTGGAGGGCATGGGCGGCGTGGAGCGCTTCACCCGGGCCAACTCCGACATCGTGTCCGTGTCCAAGCTGCGCAGCGTCAGCACGCCCAGCTCAGAATGCGGGGACGAGGGCGGGCGGGGGCGGGAGGACGCGGGGGACGACGACTGCGACTACGGTGGCGGCGGCGACGACAGGGCTGGCGAGCGCGTGCCGTACGGCATCTCGGTCATCGAGAGGAACGCCCGGGTCATCAAGTGGCTGTATGGCATCCGCCAGGCAAGGGACGCCAACGGCGCCGTCTCCAACGTGTAGACTTGCGATAAAAGACTGAAAAGAAGGGGAAGGTCGGCGTCCGTCTCCCGCTGCCTTATCACACATGTGGATAATCCTGCAGTCGCCCCGCCGGGTTGTTCTGGGCATCGGGCGCCGGGGGCTTTTGTGGAACGCGGGCTGCAGGTCAGGACTGCTTCCCCGCTGGACTGACCGTAGAGAGCGAGCGTCGGCTTACTTGTTGTTTCACCACTCGTTTTTTTCTACAGCTATGTCGGTATAAGAAAGCAATAATAGACTGGTGTGGATGACGATTGCGATCCTGGGTCCTCTTGTTAAGGTACTCTGTGTGTGTGTATGTGTGCGCGTGTGTGTGGGTTTGTATCAGTGTATGTTTACCAGAGAGCTCAGCAGCACAAAGCCAGACTCGGCTCCTAAATTGCGCACAGTGTGGTGGCTGTCGGGCGAAGGGCGATACTGTGAAACTCTCGAAAGAAAGAAAGGACAAAAACAAACAAACAAACAAAAAAATGCATCCATGAACACATGATTTCTTCAGGCTGTCAGACTGTTAATCTTACACGTCGGTGTTTTTCGCATGCTGGTTTGTCTCCTACTTCCGTTCGGTCGCGCTTGTCCTCGACCTCTGATGTCACCTCACTCAACTCGCACATGTTTCAGGTCGGCTGTTGTGTCGTCTTTGCACCCTGTTCCGATGGAGAGATTTACGGTCACTACGGTGGGGGGGGGGATAAAAGATGATGGTGAGGGATGACTAAATATGAAGACGGCTGGTAAAAACAATGCATACACTCATAGATCAAAATGGGGAGTTTGAAGGTTTTTGGTTCCTGTGGTGTGTGAATGTTTCTGGAAGCGTCTCAGGAAGGTGGGCTACGAACAGGAAATGGACCAATATTTATTCGGAAGATGTAACTTAATGTATTTTTGTGATAATCAGAAAACTCTGTGTACAGAATTCAATCGTCGCTCGGAAGTGCAATCCCATGGTGTCTACTTCGGTTAACGGTGGGAAACGGCATCAGGACCGTTGCTCTGTGTGTGTGTGTGACTCCAGACGAGGTGGGGCGTATTTATTGGACTTTCTGTTGGTCACAGTGAAGCAAGAAGAAGAAGAAGAAGAAGAGGAGGCAGGGGGGTAGGTCTACCTCCTTCCCTGTTGCTTCCCCTTGTCTGTGCTCTCCCGATCGGGATGCGAGCAGTAATCGGATTACAAGCTTTCGGAGAAGAGAGCGGCAGAAACCGAAGGGCCCCGTTTAAAACCCTGTCGCACGCCCAAAGAGTCTTCTTGTGTGAGAGATGGGAGATGCTTTACCGTGGGGCATTCTGAACGGTCAATAAAAAACCAACAAAAACAACAACGTGTTCAAGTTTCTATCCTGTGCTGTGTTCTTTCTTTCCCTCGCCACTGATCCAGCGGCTTGCTCTGGTCTCCTCTCCTCTCCCACGTCGACACCTGTATTGTCGCACGGTGGTCCGGTCAGGCTATCGTAGAAGAATCAGGGTCGTTTCACATTCCCAGGTGGAGGTCTCATCACGACAGGCAGAAGCTCTCAGGGATGTAAGAGGGAAGCGGAGGGGACGATTGCTGGTTGGGGCTAAAACAACAGAAGACGCTTGAAATGAAAGTGATTAGACGAGGCCTAAGTGTCAGGGGAGCGTGTTGTGATGGAGCGGGTGGAGGGGTCAGGGATCATGGACGAGGTCAGGGCCAGCTCCTCATCTGCGGTCCAGATCAAGAATAGCGTAGCGAGGTCCGTACGTAAGGATCCGTGGAAACAAAGCGAACGCAGGACACGACCCGGAGACACGGCTGGAGACAGACGGGGGCCACAGGTGGGACACGCACAGGGGAGACAGGGGCTCAGGTGAGCGCCAAAATCAGCAAAAACAAGAAGCAGAACGGGGTGAACGCACTACAACGTCGCTCCTTTAAAGTCCTCTCGGGGTCTTATGTAACAGACTCATCAGTCTGGTCCCTTGTTTTTTCTCTTCTCCCAACATTACGTAAGCAGGAGCTGGATACCTCTGACCTGTTCCAACGATGAGGGAGGGGGGGGGGGGTGTTGATGATGGGTGATGGACGGGCTCCAAAAACCAAGCTTGCGTGTGGGAAATTGAAGCGGGTCCTGGGAGGATGAGATGCTCCCAGACGGATGTGGAAAACATGGCAGGAAGTCTCTCTGTCTCTCTCTGTCTCTCTCTGTCTCTCTCTCTGTCTCTGTCTCTGTTGCTCTCTCTCTCTCTCTCTCTCTCTCTCTCTCTCTCTCTCTCTCTCTTTCTGTCTCTCTCTCTGTCTCTCTCTTTTTTCCCTGTTCCTCTCCCCACAGAGGCCGGCCATATGTCCATATTTACTGAGAGATCAGCTGGGCTTTGGTGTCCTGTCGGAATATAAACACACACACACACACACACACACACACACACACACACACACACACACACACATACACACAGTCTGTTTCTGCTTCTTCCTCCCTTGTCACTGTTGCTCGATTTTTGTCTTTTTGCTCCATTTAAATTTCGCCGTGTGTTCGCTTTGCGTGTGCTTACATGCAGATTTGCGCATATTACGAGTGTCGGACTTGTGCGGGGGGGGGGGGGGCACTGTATATTGCTTGATCCCAGTGGTGCCGCTAATGTATGTCAAAGCTCAATACAGTCATCCCGAGCGGCCTCGGCGGCGAGTGATAAGCTGATTAAGGGCGCCGGGGGGCAGATGGGAGATCTCCGTGTTTTTGACTATATTTGTGTGCGTCAGTGTGTCTCTGGGGGGGGTCAGGGGAAGAAAAAACCCAAACTGTGTTGCATGCGTTAGCTTGGCGCTTGGTCGCAGAGCTGGCCCCTGCTTCACCGCCATCTCCAAGTCGCATCTCCATGTATCCCCCCCCGCTCAGGCGCCGTTGCGCCTGCTTCCCCAAACGACAGCCAACTTTGTTTTTGTTTACGCTTGACTATACATTCGGGGACAGCTCGTAATCTCTTATCCAGCTGGACTCAGACAGGATCAAACAGCAGATATCCCCCTCGGTCCCACTTCCAGCTTTTAAAAAAAACAAAATGCATCTGCGAGCGGAGCCGTGATGGCGATCCTCTTAGAGACGTTGAAAACTCCATCGCAGGTGCAAATTCATCCGTTGCTGCCTTCTCGACTCCCCCCCCCTCCCGGCTGCTGGACTCTGCTGCTGACATCACTACCTAAACATCACTGAGGCCCACTTCTAAGCCCACCCCTGTTAAAACATCACAAGGCGCAACCGTTAGCTCATGCCAGCTACCCAGCCGTAGCCTCTCCAGTGTAGACGTGTTGATCGGCGCTCGAACGGCAACGGGAGGGACGTTTCCTTCCATCCCAGCGAGGACCAACTTTTTGCTGACAGCTTCAGTTGACATTCTTTATGGTTCAGACCGTCCAATCCAATAATTCCACTGCGGTTCAGACATGTTTCAAATCAGCGCAAGCTGATGATTAGAAGCAACAGAGCTGCCATCAAAAGCGTGTCATTTCCAGACCGTTTCCCGGAAAGACGCCACAGTGTCACGGAGAGTTTCCATCCCCTTACATATCCCATATATGTTGGGGGGGGGTTGGACATAATGCTGAACGTGGTGGACATGAGAGTTGTTCCGGTTGTGGTGGTGGAGCAAAAGATCTGACCATAAAAGCCACAACAAGCACACGAGCATCGGTTTCTGTTGCACAACTTGTACCTGATGAATCTGAAATGGGGGGGGTCACCGTTTTCGCGTGTCGGGAGGCCAATGACCGGTCCTGCGTATCAACCCCACAACAAGAGGACAATGTGGGCCGGCGAGAGTGTGAGAGCGAACGGTGGTTATGGTGCAGCACGAGCGGGAGGCTGCAGGAAGGACATTTCACGAGGGTTCAACCACTGACGTCGTCACAAACCACAGCAAAGACAAACTTCTTTTTAACTACATGCTCAACACGCACACACGCAAACGCACACAGCTGGTGAGTTAAAAAAAACAAACAAACCCTGTAGAGCAAAGCTCTCATCCACTGTCATGGGAACCACATTAGGACTCTTCAAGGGAACAAGTACAAGGAAGATACGTCAATAATTAATGTTGTATGTTGAACGCTGCACAGCCACTCAGCCCCAAGGATGTGACGTGTGACTGGAAGGATTCTTATATACTGGGAGGCAGAAAAATTTAGGAATTCAATTCTTCATTCTGCTTCAGATCAGCTCCTCTGATCTGACTGGAGTCCAGGTAAACACATGTAAATACCGCTGAGAGACGACGTGTTGACATGTCGCAGCACAAAGCTGTGCAGCGTCCATCCACTGACTCAATCGCATGAGATTCTTGGAGAGGATGAATCGATTCAGTCTGCCTACCAACTGATTGAAATCCTTCTGTAATAACCCCACTACTCTCATCATGAGAGTCTGTTGGAGTTGTCAATATTTGAGTTGTTTCTTCTCACATCACTAACAGAAACTTGGAAAGTACAAGTCCAACATCTAAAGTGGAAAGCACCGCCCCTGTAGACCGTCCACCATCTCCATGTCAATGCGCCCTCTGTTTCGCTGAGCTGCTCTGCCGTCAGTGTTTTTACTTTTACTTTCAGCCAGTTTCTCTTTTCGGTATGACTCGCTCTGTCCCGGCTTTGCCGCCAACGTGACTCATGTTCCCTGGACCCCGGTGAGGACTTTCCGACCGGAGCTTGGGCTGACCCGTGGCCCTCTCGCTCGGCCAGCCAATCTGTGACCAGATCTGCACGTTTTGGAAGAAGAAACACACTCCAAACCGTGCAGGCTGCATGCAAGGCCCACCGGCTGGCATCCAACTCTCTTTCGTTTAAGTCACCAGATCTTGAAAGGGTGTGTGTGTGTGTGTGTGTGTGTGTGTGTGTGTGTGTGTGCAAAAGAACCACGTTCACATAGTGGGCAATTCCTTTCCGAAGGGACTTTTTCTGTCATGTTTGGAAGGGCCGTTCTCACCGTAGCCAAAACAAAATCTCTCGCCAACTGCTTCGCAGCGGCAATCAGCGGAAACATGCCGTTTTACCCGCCCGTGAAGGCTGCCAAACACGCATCACATGTGCCCCTGGCAAGTGTGTGAGAATGACCAAGGCTGAGGGAGGGAGAGAGAGAGAAAGGGGATGGGGGGGGGGGGCTCCAGGAGCTTAACATCTACCTAACCTTGGATTTAAGCAACATCCCAATGTTGCAAGTCATCACCGACAGTCTTCACTCGTCACGTGTGAGCTGATGTTTTTTTTCCTATTGGTCTGGTGCTTTGGCAGCACATCCTGCACCTGGTGCACATCAAAATTACAACACAAGCTATAGTGTGTTAAACTTTGTGTCTCACAGAGTTAAAGGTTAACCTATAAAAGTACCGTATTTGTAATCGTTGTGGTTACATTATGTGTGTTTTCTGGCCACGGGGCATCCGACGCATCCGATGCCTCGATGGGCCAGATCAATGTGGCTGCCATACAGCCAATATGAGCAGTGCATTATGGACCATAAAGCACCTCAGCGTTAAAAGCAGGTTGATCACGTAGGAACCAAAACACCATGAAGGGATTATTTCTCTCTCTTTGTTCAAATGTTTGTGGCAGGTACACGCACGCACGCACGCACGCACGCACGCACGCACGCGCGCACGCACGCACGCGCGCACGCACGCACGCGCGCACGCACGCACGCGCGCACGCACGCACGCGCGCACGCACGCCTCTCGTCTCTCATTCATCAACACCTTCCTGTGGATCAGCATCTCTCTGTGCAGATCCCATCGCATCAGACCGTTTGCATGTGTGCACAAGGCGTCCCTTTCTCCATCTGTCTTTTTATTGATAAGATACCGGCAGCTTTTGCTCTCCAGCTGCACTTGCACCAAGAGCGATTTGATAAAAGCGATTCAAAAAAACAAAACAAAACAAGAAAAAAAGTTCCTTGTCTTGGCTGTTCTTGTTCTGTTTAAACGGAACATTCGATAGCAGCAGCCTTAAGAAAATGGAATCAAATGAGGTGAACGGTGAGTCTTATGATGGGACTGTTCCGAGGTCAGTGAAATTAGTTCAGTCTTAGCAAGGAGGCTTACTTTATAGTTAAGTCATGGTGAACGTTTTGGCCCCGGATGATGAGAAATCGAGGCCTTTTTTTAACAGAATTTCTTTCATCATGATTTTTTCCCTCAAAGTAGAGAAAACTCAATGTGATGTTAATGTAATTAAAAAATTATGAAATTCGACTGTCTCGCTTGTGAAAAATCATAGTTATACTGCAATCCACACATAAAGACTCACTCCTTTCAAAGTAAAAGCTTAACTCAGCTGTGTCTGACGTTGCAGTGTCAGACACACACATGAAATAGACAAACTTTGAGTTTAAGATCATTTAAAAAAAAGCTGAATGACCTATTACAGGCAGGTGTCATAAATCAGGCCCCACCCCTTCTGTACAGGTGACGTCTTTGAATGAGTCTTTGGTGCTTGAGAGGGGGTGGATTAGCTTCTCTGACTGTGTTGTTGAGTCTTCTCAGTCCAAACACCTGAACCAGCATGTATGCGGAAAACAGCAACTTCAGAGGACCTCGGGTCGAACACTGAGGACCCCCGCCAGTGTCCTCTCTCAATTGTTTTGACTGCCTTTCTTTAGCCAAATGTGGCTCATGGGTGGTTCCAGAAAAGAATGAACATGCGGAGGCAACTTTCTTCTCTTAGTAGGTGCTGGACAGACTGCAGACGGGCTGTTTTTTTCTGAAGCCTGCATGGCTTTTTTGTTTCTTTCCCACCATGTGTACCTCCAACACCATCTTTCGCTGTCGGCCATCAGGGTCCTTGCGACGATTGGTCACAGGGGCCTCATCGGCGGAGGAAACGTGCGTCGTGTGTGTGTGTGTGTGTGTGTGTGTGTGTGTGTGTGTGTGTGTGTGTGCCAGTTGTCTGCTGAACCGTTGGGCCACAGCTGGTACTCAGTGTTACAATGAGCAGCTGTCATTTCTACTGAACCGAACGATGGGAAAGTATTTCAAAAAGACAGCAAACGGCAGCAGGGTTGTCCTCAGCGGAGCTCTTCCTTGAGCAGAAAGAAACAAGGAAAAAAGATGGCGAGGAGATTAGACGAGAGCAAAACCAGAAAAGGCGCCACCGAGGACTCTTAATAGTTACTCATTTTTATCAAGTGTTGTGTAGATCCAGGCTCCTATTCCCTCTTAATTTGGCAAAAGTGATTATAAAGCCCCCCAGTGTGTTTCCACTAACTGGCCAGATTTGAATCAGTCGGTGAGGCCCAAAACCCACCGCCCAAAAAAACCACACATGCAGAACACACACCAATGCAGCATTTCCACAAACAGTGCCAGTCTCTAAATTTCCTTCTTTCATTGGGGCTTTTTCATCTTCTTTGTCTGCTCCCCCCCACTTTCCCTGAGCTGAGCAGCTTTTCCTGCCGGAGAGGCCCGGTTGCGCACGCGCGTGCGTGCGTGCGTGCGTGCGCGCGCGCGTGCGTGCGTGCGTGCGTGCGTGCGTGCGTGCGTGCGTGCGTGCGTGCGTGCGTGCGTGCGTGCGTGTGTGTGTGTGTGTTGTAGTCCCAACTGTGGCGGTGCTGTGTGGTGCTGGAACTGCTGCCGCCTCCGTATGGCTGCAGAGCCTCTTCTCAGCTGCACAATGAGACCTGGACGAGCTTTGTTTCAGCCTCTCACGCAAAGAAATGAGCTTTTTTTTCTGATGCATTCTAATAATGTTAACGCAGCCAACGATGCAACGTTACAGCCTCATACAAGCGTCACATATTTTTTGTTCCAGAACGACGGATGTGCGGTTAACCCGACAGCGATGGAGCTGCAGCAGTCACACGCTATGCGACATGAGGTCACATTAAAATCTGTGCCTGGTGACAAAGTATCCGCAGTACTCCGATTACTCTTGTTCCCCTCGCTCACAAATCGGGCAGTTGTTCGGCATCCTAACGTGATCAGCCTCTGATTATCTTCTCATTTACCATTGCAAAGACAAAAAAAATCAAAAATAGGAAGAAGAAAACCGGCTATTTAGAGCAGGCGGAGTGTAGAGGACGGAAAAAACAAGTGGGGCGCTGTTAATGTGAAGTAACCCGGTGATCCATCCGGAAACCTCTCCGTATGTAGGTTAACCCTGGTCCTCGTTCCCCGTCTCATCCCCAGTCCGCCTGCAAACCCGGATTAATATTTCACCATTGTTGCTCTACAGACTTGTGTATCTGTGAGTCTGTGTGTGGGTGTGTGTGTGTGTAGCTGTCACAGACCTCTGTGCACGCGTGCAATTGTGTGTGCCCGCGCGAGGTTGCATTTTTCTCGCGCGTCCACGTGTGTGTTTGCATTTCCATCAGTGCAGCGTGGTTGCGCCGACTGCACCGCCTGAGCGCTTTTGTGGATGCTTCTGCTGCTTATGTGTGTGTGTGCAGGGTGCGTACATGTTCACTGTTTCACCCGGTCATCTGCACGCACATTCTTTCTCTGCGTCGGGGAGTGAAGCGGGCAGAAGCAACAAACTAAGCCAGCTGGTTTTTCAGGATTGCACTGCCCCTCTTCCGTTTTGAAAAGGAAGAGGCATCTTGGTCCATTTGGCTTTCACACTGGGAACGAAGCACCAACAATTCACTTGTGAAAATAAGAAACGCAATCAGTTCAACATCAAAATCGTAAAGATTTCAGCACACATTCTCAACTGTTGGGAACATACCAATATTACAGTTACAGTTGGTGGAGGATTGCGTGATGCGTAGTGGCCGCAAAACAATCAAGCAGTCAACACTTTGGCGAAAAAAAGACGTTTATGACGAGTGAAACCCACAAAAAAGACACAAAACAAAACAACAAGTACCATTAAAGCTCCAAAACATGATCCTTATTCTTCACTTAATTTCTTTTCTCGCACTGTAGCTACCCAACATGCGCTCCTTGTTGTCACCCACGGTTGTCATGGAAACATGATAACCCCTAATGAATTGGGGGAAAAATAAAAAGCTGGTCTGAAAGCAGTCTCGGCACGTCAGCCCCCGGACCGCATCACTCATCTGCAACAGCTGCCGCCGCTGCCGTCGAGACACCTCGCGTGAGATGATAAGGCCATGGATAACGGTGTGCCGGCTGACGCTAGAGATCGTTTTATTATGAAATCCCAAAAAATAAACGTGAGGCGATTAAATGAATAGCCCGCATTGCCTTTCCCCTTTGCAGATTTGCCGCTCAGTAATTGAGCGATTTCTCCTCCTCCCCCTCTTCCTCCTCCTCCGGCTCTATAATGGGCTTGTCATGCTGTGCTGCTCAATGCATCTTCAAAAGGAACCAACTCTCTGCAGCTCACAGGCAAGGGGCTGCAAACTAGGTCGCCCCGACGAGCGCAGGAATTTCAGCAAGACGGGAAAGAAAGTTGGTGTGTGTGTGTGTGTGTGTGTGTGTGTGTGTGTGTGTGTGTGTGTGTGTGTGTGTGTGTGTGTGTGTGTGT
>JASSRZ010000053.1:19615833-19640360 GCA_032164315.1 Malacoctenus gilli | reverse complement strand
ACACACACACACACACACACACACACACACACACACACACACACACACACACACACACACACACACACACAAAAGAAATCCCTTTCATGTTTGAATTTGGGCTGCGCCTCCGTCTCTTGGTTATCTCGCCGCACAGGCCGCCGTATCGCTTTCTCCGCGCTGGCTCGCCCTGTAACCGACACCGAGCGTCTGTGAGTGACTTTGGCCCGCTTCCCCTCCGCTGAAGAGATTCTGCACGAGGGAGGACGAGCTCTAAGAGGGGTGAGGAAGAGAGAGGGACGGGAAGGGATTGAGGGGGATGGAACGAGACAGATTCATCCGGTGCTCTTTCATCAGTACCCACTCGGCCTTGCAACTTGCAACTGCTCTGGCCTTGAAACTGCTCTGGCCAATCAGAGGCCTGCAGCCAGTCAGCACCCCGTTTTCAGCCCAACTTGGTACGGTTGGATCTGTAGCCAAGCAGGTCCTTAAAAAAAGTATGTGGTGAACCGACGATGGACCTTTTGGTGAGGCTGTGAATCCAGGCAGAGTCGAGCTGAGTGAGAAGGGAGGAACCCCCCCCCAGTGAGCAACCTGGCCAGGTGGTCTCAGAACAGGTCTGCTGACCAACTGCCACAGTAGGATATGAGTTTGAGCTAAAAAGTGCTTCCATCAACCAATGAGACGTGCAATTCACGTGTGACAGTGTGAAAAGTCTACCCTCCAACCTGGGGCGTGAGGCTTTGCCTGCTTAGAGAGTTTCAAAATAAAAGTTTTGAAAAAAACACCACAAATAATCTGCAGTTTTTTTGCCATCTGAAACAGATTTCAGAAGCTGGCCATAGCTTTTATGTTGAAGAGCCTTGCTTTTGTGCATAAGTACCTTGACTGTGATCCATGAGAGCTGAAAAGCTGATTTGCAATCTGTTAGAGAAGACCACTACTCGGGTCATGGCTCCACAGTTTTTTCTCTCCAGGAACGTTCTCTCTGTTCGTGTCTGTGTGTATTTATCACTGATGATATCTCCAACTCTTTTTAAATAGAAGCATTGCAAATTCTGAAAATTCAAACGTACTTCATCCTGGAAGTGAAGTTTCAATTCTTCATGATGCATCAGTCCAACAGGCCGCCTGAGAGCTGTCACATCCAACAGATCGGCTAATAATAAAGATGTTCTCACTCACACGTTTCATGAGCTTCTCTCCGGAAGAGGTTTTTCATTCGGCGTAAAAGGAAAATTGAGCCTGAAATTGAATTTTTTGCACGGTGAGCCTGACAAGTCGAACAGCCGGCACGACTGAGGGGAGCCAAAGAGGTAATGTCATCAGGTGGCCGAGGTCGGCTGATTTTTCGCTCGGACGTCTCATTTGGATGATGTCCCGCGGTCACCACAGCGTTCGTTCTCAAACAATTCTGCTTTGTTTTGCTCCGAATCCTTTTATTTTTAACCTTCTGCTTGGGTTATGACTGCACAGAGTGACTCCTCTGCTTCGTCTGCACAAGATTAGACCCGCCGTCCCCGATAAATGTGACGACCTTGCAGGGTTTTTTTTCCTGTTGTGACCACCAGTCCGACCCCTCCAATCACACGCAGGTCACACATGCAGGTGCAGAAAGTGAGCGCTCCTTCTGTTTTTTGGGAATTGCTTCTATGGGAGACGGACACACATTCATATGATTGTCATTTGAAAACTCCTATTTGCTGCTGTTGTCACTTATACACTTCAAAACAAAAACAGGTGCATTTCCCCTTTAAGTTGGAGCAGCATCACATCTACACGGACAGTAGTTTGAGGCAAGTGGCCTATTTGTGGCATCTGCACCCAAAACAATGATGTCAGAGAAACAAAAGGAGAAGAAGAAGAAGAAGAAGAAGAAGAAGAAGAAGAAGAAGAAGAAGAAGAAGAAGAAGAAGAAGAAGAAGAAGAAGTAGAAGAAGGAGAATCTGCGATATTTGGGGATTTTTGACATTTCCCACGGTGGTTCACAGCTATGGCACGAATTGAGCCCGGGTTACTGCTCCACTGCAGCCAAGGTCTCCATCGATTCCATCGTTTGGCTAGCCGATCAGTAGAACAGTGACAGTGATTTGTTGCAGCTTCAGTCACAGTCCTTCATCTGCATAATCCCGTGCATCGCTTCCTCCTCCTCGCCATCCTCCTATTTTTCCCTCTCACTCTGGTCTATCTGCAACAATGCAATGTCAGCGGACTTACATAAGCCCATGCTCTAAAAAAGCGTTTTTGATGCGAGACCCCCCCCCATCCCCAAGCTGCTTTCCCCCCTTAAAAAAAACTGAAATAAAAAGACCCGAAGAAAGAGAAATCGGTATTGTGCTGTTCTTCTCTGTTGCAAGTCAAAAAGACGCAAATTATGACGACGGGATGAATATTTCAGCCCAGCTCTCCGTCTCTCAGGAGGTTTGTTGGCACGCGCAGCTTCGCCCAAAAGGAATGGAAGAGCAACCCAAATCAGGCACAAAAAAAACTGTGTCAGGAGAAAACATGAAAGGCATCGCCCAGGAGCAATCTGCAATGCGTTCAAGAGCTCTCTGTCGGATGCGAGTTGTGAACAAACAGAGTACATTGGAGTGTCCCCCCCCCCCTTACACAAACACACAAACCGACACATACCGTCGTACGCTAACTTGGACGCAGCAGACACCAAAGGCTGCCAAATGTCGGCCGAGATCTAGGGCACAAAACCCGGGCAACCCCCCCCCCCTCTCATATCAGTACAAAATGCTGAAAGATTCAATGGGTGGAGGGGTGGGCTTTGTCCGGGGGGCATGCACTGAAATGTCATGTGTTATTACCCCCAAACAGAGTGTGTACTCGTGCGTTTGTTTGTGTGCGTGTGTGTGTGTGTGCGCGAGTGTGTTTGTCAGTGTACAAGATTGGAAGGGCTTGAAAGGCCCCTCTGAGGTTGCATGGTAAGAGAACACACACACAAAGAGACACACACAGCCGTTTAATGTCCGTTTATAGGCCGCTTTTAACTGCATGTATGTTTGATCAGGCTTTAGTGGCTTTTACCAGGAGCACACGGGGACCCGCTGCTGCTTCAGTGCAGGCGTAATTACACACGCTCATTGAATCTTCTTTTTCCTCCGTGTGCTGCTAAACACCTCCATTAATCTTATGAGGGAATGTAAATACCCACACGTGACTGTCTCTCTCTCTCTATTACGTTTACTTATACCCAAATCACATACTGTATATAGGTAATCAAACATGTGTGATAAGGTTTGTGTCAATGCAGCTTTACAAATACATCTGAATGGTTTTGATTTTAAATAAATAATGGAATCAATTAGAGGCTTATTAATTAATTCATGAGGTTTGACTGCATCTTGGACTCGACACAGTTAGTTCATGCTGTCATCTTTTTAACCACGTGCAAACTTAGTAGCTGGCGTTCACGTCACAGTTGCATGGGTTGAAGAAGGACTCACATTTTCTCTCTTCCTGACTTATCTCCTTTGGGGTGTTCCTGAATTGACTTCATGACAGAGCAGCTCCCGTGTTGCGCTTCTTTACTTTCTTTGTGTTTTTACTGGTACTCTCCATTTTGCATCTTTGAACTCCATCTTTGCACAGCCAGTGGACCCTTTAAGACCTTTAAACCTTCATTTCAATTCAGTTCCTTCATTTTCACTTCAGTTCGTCAAATGCAGCAAATATGCCAAATACGCAATTTGCATACACACACAAAAAAATTGCATAAAGAACTGGTCATAGTAATCAATTTGCATCCGTTTGTAGAAACATGAAGCATGAGGCAGATCCCATCCCCCTTTGATTGAGGAGGAAGCTTTGGGGAGGGAGGGGTTTGGGGGGGTCGCCAGAAAAGAAGGGAGGTCTGCACAGAGGGAACAGCTACAAAAGACCCACCGCCAACATTAAACTGGGGTTTTCTCGCTTTGAGGGCCCAGGGAGAAGTGCTTCAACCCCCATCGCTCAACGAGAAAAACCTCTAAATATTTAACAACGATGAGTCAGAGAGAATAATAAGCGCGATGAGACAGAAAAAAAGAGCAAATATTCTGCTCGAAATGGCAACTTCATCGCGTATCCGAACCACTTTTGCGTCGCCCTCATTCGCAGCTGTTGGCTTCGCACTAAATCATCGTGAGCTTTAATCAGGATTGGTTAGACGGTGTGTTGTTGGCCTCACAATGAGGCCGCTTGACCCTCGCTGACACCGGAAAGCAGACAGAAATGATGCCAGGATGGAGAAGAGGAAATGTTACTGAAAGGGGGGATACAGGGAGGTTCGAAAAGGGACGAGAAGGGGGGGGGGGGGACACAAAGGTGTGACCATAAAGGAAAGTCAAACAGGGAAGGGGGTGGAGGAGGCAAGCGTGGCAGTTGTAGTAAATCTCTGGTAGAAAGAGGAGGAGGAGGGAAAATAAAGGAGCGCGGCCAGATTTACGGTGGCATGCTGGGTTAATAAGAGAATGGATTGGATCCTTTTCAATCAGTCAAACCCCCCCCCCACCCCCCCACCCCCCACCCTTGTGGTAATGTCGGAGCGGCCGCAAGCCAATATCCCGGTGACCTCGCCGCTGATATACGATGATCTACACGCCTTGCTTGAGCTGCTTCGATACGCACTCCGCTCGACCTGGCGTCGAGCTCTGCGCTGGATACCCTCCCGTCAAATGTAGGTCAGAAGCTTCCGTCTGCTCCCCGCAGACGTGGTGCTGCCAACCGTACGAGGTGGCTGTCTGCTGCCGGGGCGATCCGACCGGCACTCGTTTTTTATCCGTTCTACTTTTTTTCATTCTAAGAGCAGCAATTTCTGACTCGTGTGCGCGTGCGAAGAAGCACTGAAAGTGATAGCGGCGACGCTAACGACATAATGGTCTCACAGATAATAGGCCCCTTCCTCTTCGACCTCCTTCCTGTTTGATATCTGACGTTTCCTCTTGGGCAATCCGTGCATCCTGACACAAAAAACGGACACGATACAGACCAAATCTCGGCCCTGCCCATGTCGCTCAAGGGAAAACACATGATGATTGTGTGATGATGGAAAAAGAAGTAGTTTTTACACAGCAAAGTGGTGCTGCTCGATCTTCTTATAGCTAACCTGGCAGGCTGGATGACTTTACATCTACGACGTGATTCACAATCATAACTCCACCTGTGTGCACTCCATTGCGAAAAGTTTCCAAAGAGGCGGGCACTTTGGACAGGCGTTTGATCATTGGCCAAACCCACCCTTCCGTCAATCTTTGACATAGCCATCGAAAAATCCGTTGGGATGCGAGCCGGAGTGAGGGAAGAAGGATTGACCCGGAGCCTCCTGCACTTAAACAGCAGCATCTCCAGTAAAGCCTGAGCCACTCCGTGCCGACTTTTTTCAAAGCAGTAAAAACAGCAAATACAATCTTAAACGACGCAAGGCGCCGGTGTGGTGAATCGCTTTGTGCGTGATGAATTCATCTCTTTGCATGCACTCGTCTCATCATGTTCACTTCACAAACACAACGCTGCAATGCCCCAACAGCGTTCTCCGCAAGCTGCATGCAATGATCGTTTTTTTGCACGTTTGCATGCGTGATGCTGAAGTGGATCAGAGCCTTTATAAAATCTTTATATTCACCCTGAGTGGGTTTTTTTCCCACCCTTTGGGGCAGACGCTGATATGATCAAGTGCACGTCAAGCACGTACAGCAGGTTTGAGCTTGATTTTTATGTCTGTACGAGTGGAGACGTGGAAGTACAGGCTGATTCTTGTAGGATCTGTAACACAGACACTGTCGGAGGATTGGTGCTGAACATGATCTTCAATCAGGCCAGAGCTGAGCAAAAGGAAGTACATTCATAACAAGCTTACAAGGATTTAGACCTAAGTTAAAATGTTAATGTATTGTGCGTGAGCCAGTTAAATAGGTTTCACACTTACATTGTGATACACGTGAGGTTTCTCTACTAATAAAGCATCACAGGAAGCCCCTCTCGAGTGTAAACTATAAAATGAGTGTTTACTCGCTCTTTGGACATATTGTCATTGTGATCATCTTATCTTGTTCATTGTGTGTGTGTGTGTGTGTGTGTGTGTGTGTGTGTGTGTGTGTGTGTGTGTGTATTGTGTGTTTTCTTCAGGTACCTCCCACAGCTCAAAAACAGACTTTTGAGGTCATGAGGGACCCCAACTTCTCACAGGTGGGACTGTCTATGTCATCTGAGTTCCCCTTGTGATTGACTGGGGCCCCTTTGGGTCCGTCTTCTACCCAATTTAAGTAGGTGTCGGGTGGATGGAAGATCTAATGGATAGCTGCAGGTCCCTGCATGACAGTTCTTTTGTCCTCATGACCACCACAAATGCCCCTCCCCCCCCCGCCCCCATCGTGCCATGGCTACTGTGTTACTTCACATGGTGACGTTGGGGGACCTCTGGCTGGGATTGTATCACTCACAGACTCAGAGAGTCTGACCATACAGAGTTACGCTCAGGTTAACGATGGGCGAGAACAAAGCCCCCCCACACCAACAGTGACCCCTGGGGGTAGCCATTGTCCCAGCTGGATTTTGGGTAATGCTTTCTGTCTGGCAGTCCGATCGTCCACCTCGAGGGGGAAATACCAGAGGAATGAATGCATTTGTTCTTCTCAGCAGACTAAACCACACAGTTGGGGAATATATGGATACATGAGGAGAGTGAATGGTTTAGACCAGCCATCCAAAAGTCCTCCGGCTTTTTGTTACATACTTTTCACAAAGGGATCATAACAACTTGAAGGAACTCTGAGGGGTCGGGTTGTTACAGCCGCTTGTCTGCTCACGTCCAATGGGAAACCAGCTTCAAGAGACCAGTTGCCTGAATGACAGAAAAAAAGCATTGCAACAAAGTGTGACGAGCTTAACTTTTGATCGCTTTTCAATCAGCAATACTGTACTCATGCCCTGGAACAAAAAATATAGGTAAAAACCAGGACAAAAAATAAAAAAATAAAAAACCGCTGTAGTACCTACAGCACGCCTGTAGGTGGTACCTGCACACAGAACTCAGATGATGCTAACCAAGAACCAAGACGAGGAAGTGACAAAATCAAAGTATGGCGAGCACATTGTGTTCCAAAAAGGGAAAAAGGGGCACATTATTGTGGGCCGATCAAACGATGTGGAAATTGGACTTCGGAGACGTTTTCAATCGGTGTCGGTGAAAATGAGCAACATTACGCCGATACAATGAAAGACGGGTCCTCGGGTTAGAGGCCATGGTGCAAGTGGCCATACAAGGCACCGTAACCCCAGCACCACCTTGTTTTACGTCACGTTTACCTTTGGTTTCAAGGAACCCCGCCTCTGTGGAACCGAGGCGTGGGAAAGCAGGACGGACCCCCAAGGCTTCGCCTGGTCTGGGGGTGTCAAAATTACAATCTCACATTTCACCAAAACTGCTCATTGCTTTTATTTTGAGGGCTCCTGCCTTTGTTTGCTGAGTTGAGTGTGTTCCCATAAGTGTTTGATCTTATTGTTATAATTCAGGCCAAACGGAGCTCAAAGAAGCTTTTTCTTGAAGGCGATTTTAGTGGGGTGGGGGCCGTCAGCACCATCCTGATCCATTCTGTTGCAAGAAGCAAGTATTTTGTAAACTTGGAAGCATCTTCTGCCTGTTTTTTTTTTTTTTTACTAGCCACTCATGGTTTCTTTTCTTCCACATCAGATTCCATCTCGCATCATAAAGATGTGAAATCTGCCTGTGAGAGCTTCTTATATGGATCCTAATCAAAATCTTATCACACTCCTCAGCGCCTCCCCCCAGCTGGCGCGGCTCCAGCCCGTGTGCCGTCAAACAGATGCCGACGGAGGTGTGAGACGCCGCGGCTCCGACTGCTCCGGCGAACGCGTGCCTCTGATTTTGGGCCCGACGAGCAGATGGTGAGACCGCTCCCGGGGGGGGGGTTCCTTTGTGCCCGCTCCCCCAATTAAGTGTCTGACGGCGGAGGCCCAGGTCGGACGGCGCAGGGCGAGGAGCGCAAGACAGATTGGAAGCATCCTAATTGTTTTTTCTCGGGGGGAGGAGGAGGAGGGGAAAGAGGGTTGATGAGAATCTGCGTGCGTTCTGCTGCCGCTTGTTTGATCTTTAATTAATCCGAAGCAAAGTGAGAGAGCTACGTCTTCACCTCCACCCATGATGTGCCACACACACACACACACATACCCCTCACACACGTAGTTGAATTTAGGACAAAAAAATTGCAGTGAGGAGGCTTCGGGAGGCACGAATCAAACATCGTCCTCCCCCTTCAGATGATTCTGGCCTTCAGGTTTCATGCGATGAGGCAACAGCATGCAGATACAAGGCAAGAGGGGAAGAGAGAGACAGAGACAGAGAGACAGAGAGAGAGAGAGAGAGAGAGAAAGATTAGGTAGAAGAAAGAAAAAGGAACAGAGCTCGACCCCTGTGACACGTTGACATCAGTGGCAGCCCGCCTGGAGAAAACCCTTCAGGCATGCGTCGCTGTACCCTATACATGTGTGTGTTTATCTTCCCTTGAGGCGCAAGGCTGATGTTGACAAAGTGTAATGTTACCACAGGGGTGCACGGTTACAGAACAGTGACAAACGCAGGTTATTTCATGTCAGGGCCCAGGAGAGCGCCGTCTGGGGAGCTGATGTCGCAAAGCATCAGAGGGGAAAGCACTGGTCTGATGGCACCAAGCGCTGGTTGTAGGACCTGTCTATAAAAAGACCGATGGGTGAGAGGGGGGGGGGGGTATGCTATGGGGTGAGAGGCCACCTCGGCTGGTGGATCAAGATGGCCTTTTAATCGAAAGGTTGGCCTCTCACCCTGGAGGAGCTCAGAGTAGAGCGGCTCCTCCACCTCTTTAAAAGTAGCCTGCCTCAGTGCCTCCAGACCACCTACCTGAGGAGGTGTTCTCGGCCTGGCCTTGGTCATATCGCTGATCTTGGGACTGCTTCCATCGCAACAAGCCCAGGCAAAGTGAAGGAAAAAACGGACTGATTGACGAAGGGACCGAAGTCTGCGCTGCATGTTCTCAGTACAAAATACTGGTTAGTTATTTCCAACATATGGTTACACTGCCATCTGCTGGTCAAGATTGCAAGTATCTGGAAAACAAATTCAAAAACAAATGCGTATATCTTTAAAGAATAAAATAGAAATTGCACAATCAAATATTTTAGCTCTCTCAAGCTCTTTCGACAGGATCGTCTATTAGTCGTTTGTTTATGCTCTTCCGACAGCACGATGAAAGCGGGTCGGAACTATTGTCTGGCTTTTTGTTTCCGAAAGTGGAAGCGGACGCTTAACCGCAAGAGCAAATCAAAATGGCGAGCCAAGAGGAGTCCGTGCGGGAGTTCGTTGCCGTTACCGATGTGGACGAGGAGAGGGCCCGCTTTTTCCTGGAGTCCGCCGGTTGGAATTTGCAGGTACGGCTTTCTCCGTTGGAGTCTTGGGGCGCAGGGCGGCGGGGGGTCCCCCAAAACCACCTGCGGCTTACTGCGTCCGGCCGAGTACTAGCGTGACGGGCTAACGCTAGCTCGTGATGCCGGTAAATTGTGCAAGTCACTCTTTGACAATGGCCTGATCCCGTTCCGTCTCGGACAACGGGGCTCCCGGGCGACCGGTCACCGAACGCGGCCGCGGCTCGACTGAAAGCTGCCTTGTCACCACTGAAACGAGGCTGTTTGTGAAAGTTTCTCGACGCCAGTCCATTGAGCCCTTATAGTTAGCATTAGCATGCAAACGCGTAACGAGGGATTATTGTTTTGTTCGGCCCAGTCCAGCTGCCCCGAGCGAGTCAGCGGTTGTGTGAACTGACACAGGAAGACTTTATGAACACTGCCCGATGAATCCAACACTGTTAGAGTGACTGTGAGGTGGGAACGGGCTGGACTTGGTCGTTACGTCGGAGTAGAAGGGTTCCAGGCAGCGTCGTGGAGAAGCCTCAGCTGCAATCTTACCGCTCGTAAAATGCCTGAATAAATATTAATGAGTGGTAGCATGAAATCCTCATGACGTATCATATTCTCTTCACACATTTGCAGAGAAGCCAAACTGTTGTTTCGCTTTCAGATCCAGTTTCGGCTTCACCCACTTGGCCGTCTGCCCCGAGGCTTTGCCTGCTCAGAAGTCGTCAAAATTAGAATCGCAGATTTCAAAGGAAAAAAATTAAATCCCACGATTAATTGTAAACCTATAAACGCTATGCGGTACTTTTGTTTTGAAAGTCATACACTTTTGTTAAGTGGATGAAGGTGGGTGTGGCTGTCTGTTGATGCTTGAGTGGGGAGTCCACTTCCAGCCATAGGCCAAACCTTTGTGAGGGTCACCATGGTGAAAATGAAAAAGGAACAAGCTAACAAAGACTGGTGGTTATTGTGTGTTTCTTCTTCAATAAAGATGAGATATGACTTCTGCCCACCAAGACCACTGCCATTTGATCGATCAGTCACTTCTTTCATTTTTGTCCCCTCCCAGCTGGCTCTCGGTAGTTTCTTCGAGGACGGGGCGGATGACGACATCGTGACGCTCCCGCAGCCGGAGGGGGGCTCGTCTGTGTCCAGATCTGCAGGGCCGAGGTGAGGCCTCCATTGGGTCGCTCCACCTGTTATTATCTCACTCTGTTCTCCTCCGTCTCATTGATACATGCGTAAAAAGTCCAGCAGTTCAGTCAATACTATGCTTGCTTTGTGCTGACCTTCCGCTGATTTGAATATTGTGATCAACTTAAGAGGCTTTGTTTCCAGCAGTCAGCCCAGGGTGACTTCCTTCAGAGATCTGATGCACGAAGCGGAGGATGAAAGCGACGAAGAGGAAGGACAGAGGTATGTGTAACCTGCATTGTTGCTTGTCCACTGTGGGCGATGTTGGGTTGGCGGTTCCATCAGTCTCACCATTTTGTTTCCCTCGAGCAAGACGCTGACCACTAAGTCAGAGGGTTCCTGGACTTTTCAGCCAGGAGATTGTTGATTGTATTTCCCTTCATTAATCTTTTATAATGTTACAAATTGGTCAGTATTTGTAGATCCACAAGGCTGTCCGTTTCTTTTTGAAAGCCTGAATACGGTGCGTCATCATGATTCACAGTCAGCATGTGCATGTTACACCTAAACTGCATGATGCACATAGCCATCAAGTAAAAAAAGTGTGTGTGTGTGTGTGTGTGTGTGTGTGTGTGTGTGTGTGTGTGTGTGTGTGTGTGTGTGTGTGTGATTCAAGTATGCACCAACCTATTTTTGGTCCCACCTCACTCACTGAGCTGGTGGCTTCTCTGCAGCATCATCAGAATCTGTCAGCAGTGCAGTGCAGCAGACCGAGGGGCTGTGGGGAGGGGGCTGCTGCCCCCCCCCCAAATAGAACAGGCTTATTGAGACTATTCAAGCCTTTTTCATAACCTTGTTGGTTTTCAGCTTTGTGTATATTTATTTTTATGATGGTCTCTGATTGGTTGTCGGAGTTCTATCACAGGTCTGGTTCATGCAGATTTTTTTTTTTAAACCAGCTGATGAGTCATTCTGCCAGTTTCAGCGACAATACCAATACAGATGTCCCAGTCAGAGCATAATGAGACGCTGGAGCAGTGGCTTCACGCTGGCTGATGAACCAATGAAGTTCCCTGTTTATGTCTTTGAGAGCTAAATTGTACACTCGGCCAATTTATCAAACACCATTTGAAGGAATCTGAATTTTGCTGACAATGTATGGGTCTGCCAGTGCTGAAGAGTTAAAAGGGGGTCCGACACTGCTTCCTTAGACTGCCGGCCCCCTCCTCAGGCCTACTGCACAGGAATAAAAAGGTTAGCAACCACTATACCAAAGCCAAACACTGCTGAGCGCTCAAACATCTTGTTAGAGATGTCTTTCTGATTTGCAATCGTTACTGATCCTTTTGATATCGGTGATGATTAGTGGAGATAAAAACGAAGCTCATCAGATCAGGAGTTAGATCCGTTCTTGACCGCTGTGTGGTTGATTGTTATTTCCACTTCCTCCACCAGTCTCTCTCTCTCTCAGATTCCTGCAAATGGAACGGGTGTTGACTGTCCTCATCAGTTGGAGCTGCTTCTGTTTTGATATATTTTCCTCTGTATGAGGCGGTTGAGGGTCTCAATTAAAAGGCTTCAACCCCTGCCAGGTTTTTCGCGGGCGGCTCGGAGCGTAGCGGGCAACAGATCGTCGGGCCCCCCAAGAAGAAGAGCTCCAACGAGGTGGTGGAGGACCTGTTCAAGGGAGCCAAGGAGCATGGAGCCGTGCCTTTGGACCGGGCCGGGAGAGGACCGGGGGAGCCCAGCAGAGCGCGGGTAGCTGTGAAGCGAAAGGGGGAACCCACTGAGATGCACTTTTGTTTTTCTGCTATCACTTTCCTGACGCTGCTTACCACCCTTCGTCTCGCCCCTCTCTTACGGCCAGGCCTTCGTCGGAGGAGGTTACAGGCTCGGCGCTGCTCCCGAGGAGGAGTCTGCCTACGTTGCTGGAGAGAGGAAAGCCTCCAACAGTCAGCAAGATGTGAGTTTGGCACAATTCAGTCTTAATTTCAAAGTCAAACAAAAAATTCTTTCATTCATTTGCTGTTGCAGTTTCATAAATCCTACTTTTTTTTAACTGTGTTGCTATAAATAACAAAATAACTCTTTATTGGGACACACGACCTCAATAACTGCATGGTTGGAAATGGAAATATCACAGCTGCCGAAGGATTAATTGTATCACAGTGTGATGATAATGTGTGTATGCGTGTGTGTGTAAGGTCCATGTGGTGCTCAAGCTGTGGCGAACGGGCTTCAGCCTGGACGACGGCGAGCTCAGAAACTACAACGATCCCGGAAACGCCAACTTTCTCGAGGCCATCAGACGGGGGTGAGATGAGCCGAGTCTTTTTCTCAACTCCTTGTTATTCCCATTACACCGATTGTAAATATTCTAAACACTTTGGTGCCCCCCACCCCTCACAACCACAGAGAGATTCCCTTGGAGCTGAGGCAGCAGTCCCACGGGGGCCAGGTCAACCTGGACATGGAGGACCACCGGGACGAAGACTTCAGCAAGCCGAAGGTGGCCTTCAGAGCCTTTGAAGGGGAAGGACAGAAGCTTGGGAGGTGAGTCAGATGAATCGAGCTGGGACTGCTCCATTCATTTTAATGCTGCTGCTGTTCCTGACTTTGACAGCAGCACATGACTCACTCGCTCCCAGCAAAGGACAGCAAACAAGTGTTACCCGTTCTGCATTGGACTTCAGACTGCATTCTGATGTGTTTGTTCCAGACTAATGAAAGGGTTTCAGTAGGGTGGGGTCGTGTGTTGATACTTCCTGAATTGGCAGCCAGCGGCTGGAGGGTGAGACCAGAAACCTGAGGTGGAGTGCTTTCACAAGTGGGACCAGTCGAAAGAGTGTGTGTGTGGAGGGGGGGGGGGCAGTCCTGGAGGGCTAAAACTTGAATCTGAGTACTTCAAGGGATTTATAGAGTAAATCGGATTATTCAAGTGATCGTGTAAATGCCCAAGTCATCTCTATTTACTTCTGTGCGAATCTTTTTCAAGATAAGGTGTCTGTAAAAACGTGATAGACAGAGCAGCCTCACCACTGATCAGTCACTACACAAACTGCATTTCCTGCTACTGCTAATGTACCAAAAAAAACCCTGTCCTCGCTCTGTTTCGCCTACCCGTCAGTGCCACTCCAGAGTTGGTTTCGGCTCCAGCCATGTCCCAACAGGACCGGGCTGCAAACGAGGCCCAGGCCAGCGCCTCGGTGACCGTCAACCCCTCCCAGCCTGTCACAAACATCCAAATCCGACTGGCTGATGGCGGCAGGCTGGTCCAAAAGTTCAACCACAGTCACACGTAAGTGGGCACGCTCTTTCTAGCTTTTCACTGGCATCGTTTTGGGGAAGATTGCAGACGAGAGGAGTCACGATACCAAATTGAGAAACCACGAGACTATACCAGACAACATATCACGTTTCCGGCTACAATACCGCGCCTTTTTTGAACAGCCAATCGGCTTACATACAGGCGGACCCAGTGTGCGGGAACCGCCTATGATATCTCCGGACATCACCAGTAAGCGGCAAACAGCCAATCATTCAGCACCTGTGTAGTTAGGTTGCAGTATTTAGCAATGTGGGTTGGTTGACAGGGAGAAGCATGCAGTGAGACACTGGGAGCAGAGTAGAGGTGGGCCGAGGTCGCTCCTAGCCAAAACTGACACTGGGTAGTAGTAATCCATGGTAGTACTGTCCTGTATAAATTGTAGTATTGTAGGAACCGCAATGATTTGGCACCGCAAGTACTGTGGAACTGTTCTGCAGACATGGGCCTGTTTCTTAATTAATGCACTGTGACTCCCAAAGCGTGTGATCCATAAACCACCAGGATGTGAACTGTTTAGAGTGGAACCATTATTTTCTCTTCGGACCCTCACCATCGCACGTAATCTCTCTCTCCTGTCTCTGCGTTTTCCCAGCGTGTCGGACCTGCGACAGTTCGTGGTGGCCGCCCGACCCGCCTTCGCCGCTACCGAGTTTGTCCTCATGACCACCTTCCCCAACCAGGAGCTGTCGGACGAGACCCAGACGCTGCAGCAGGCTAACCTTCTCAACGCCGTCATTGTCCAGCGGCTAAAGTGAAGGGGCTTTTTTGGGGGGTTTGGAGCAGGAGTGGCCTCCCCCCTCCTTACGCACGCTCCTCTCCTCCCCCGTCACCCGGGTGGGCGCAGCCGAACGACCCCGCGAAAGCCGCAGCCCCCCCTTCTGAGGGAGGAGAAATCACAGACTTATGTATGGACTTCTAATTTCTGATTTATTTTGTTTTTCTAAAGTGAAACGCGACACTCTGCTCTCCCCCCCCTCCCCACCCAATCAGCCCGCCGCGCCTTCGCCCACCACCTGTCTGTCTCCACAGCAACCTTACAGACCCCACAGACAGACTGGTTCTAAGCTCAGAGGCCGGAGAATCAGTCCGTCTGTGCGTTCTCCATTCATTTCCTCCACCGCTCTCTTTTTTCTATTAGCATCATTTCAGCCCCAAAACATCCTTCTGTAGGAGGCTGGGGGGGGGGGCTGCTGTAGATTCCCACCATGTGTCTGCCTGATCAGCACAAAGCAGAACCACACGGGAGGGGGGGGAGCGAGATGTTGACAGTGCGGCTTCGTAGCAGGTTTCCACCTCTCTCTCTCCATCGTGTGTGCGTGCGCGTGTGTTTGTGTTTATGTGTGTGGAGAAAGGAGAACGTCTCCAGACCAAGCTAAACCGGTAGCCTTACTCTCCTTTACTCCCCTCCAGAACCGCACCAGGCCCCCCCTCGGTTTCAGCTAAAGATGGACTTATTTTTTAAAACGCCTCCCCCTCTCCTTCCCTCCCCGTTATCTTTTTCCTTCCCATCCACGGAACGTAGGCTCGTCCCAGTTAGACGGAAAAGCGTACCAACACAGCACCACACGGAGATGAGGCGGCGCGAGGCTTTATCGTAGAAAGCGATGGCTGAATCAAAGAAAAAGGAGGAATGGCCAACACTGGTTTGTAGTGGCGGGAGTTAAATGCCTCTGATACACTGACATCTTCTATGCATCCTGGGACAACACAGAATGATGTTTGGACCTCTGGTGAAATAAATCCATTTTATGGTTGATGTATAAAGAACTTGGTGTCTCGTGTGTTTTCTTGTAGACAGAAAAAATGGGAACGTGAGAAATTCAGATTTTTCTTTCCTCACCTTAAAACACAATTTGCGCCAGTGTTTACTAACTTTTTCACTTTGCGGTTCACCTTCGAAACAAAAAAACAGCAAATATGTATTCAATAACTACCATAGCGCTACACAGTTGTCGCACCTCTGTAGAGATTTTCTTGTGAACAGATCAGTCGTTAAATCAACCTTTCATGTGCACATGCTAGGCGGAGACGTACGATGATGAGGAGGGGCCAATTAATCCATTGTTTTCTGTGAAGAACTGCCACGTTAAACAGTTGTAAAGCAGACAGACACAAACGATGCATTTCTATGTGCAACTATTGTCTCTACCTATTTACCTATTTTATTTTTCCAAGCCTTTATTTCCAAAACAATTTTTTTCCATCGTGTTATGTGAAATTTGGTACGAGTTCTATGTTACAGGTTTCCAGAAGACTTCTGCTCTGCTTCCTGTCTCCTTCACAGCAGCGCGGTAATCCGCCGCCCCCCACCGTCGAGCGTTACTTCGTCAGCGAAACCGCCGTGGCGCTCCCTCCTTGTGGTCGCCAGGGGGCGCCCTTCCCTCTGGCCGAGAGGGAGCTTTACTTTGAAGGTCGCGCGTGGAAGTGTCGCTGCGAGGGGATTGATGCCGATCTGCGCGCGCGGCGAGCAAAAACGAGCAGGAACTCCAAGCCGAGCGCTGACCAGACAGACGGACTTGTAGGAGGAGACGTAGAGAGGGAGGAGTGTTGCCGGGTGCGGGGACAGCAGCAGCAGCAGCACCACCACCACCACCAGAACACACCGCTGTTCCAGGAAAATGGGAGTCGAAGTGGAGACTATCGAACCCGGGGACGGTAAGCCGAAGACCTGCCCTCCGTTCCTTTGAACAGGCTCGCCCCGGCTGCTTTTTTGCGTGAATCCCCGGCATCACCGCTGAGCGCCTCTTTTGGTTCCCTCCACAGGACGGACTTTCCCCAAAAAAGGACAGACGTGCGTGGTGCATTATGTCGGTGAGTTACACACGAATTACAAAACAACAACTTATCACCTCGCATACAGTCGCTGCGCATTTGGACCGAGAACGCGAGTGGTCCATCATAACTCGCCCCCGGCGCCCCGGTGAGCCTGTGGTGGGTGGTGGGAGGTGGGAGGTGGGGGCGTTAATGCAACCGCAGGGGAGGGTGTGAGCGACAGCACCGGGTCTGCGCAGCGAGACGTTGTTATTTATTTCCTGTTTCAGAGCTGCGGAGCGCTGATTTTCAATTCCGCGTTCTGCATAGCTGACTGACAGGCAGCGTTTAACCCTTTCCACGCCGGTATTATTATTTTTTTCATATTAGCCATCCTCCGCAGGAGTGGAGCGAGTCAGCGGTGGTCGGTGACGATCGACGGTGTCCCGATCTCGTGCATCCACAACCGCAACCCCAAAATCTGTCCCGATCGCCCCCCCCCCCCTCCCACGATCAAAGTCGTGATTGCCCGGATACTAACGTGATCAATGAGTCCTGTCTGGTAATTAACAAATGTGACTGTTTTTTTAAAAGGGGGGTGGGGGGGGGGGTCACAGACGGAATCCGCCGCAGGGTTCACTCAGAGGTCCAGACAGACGGAGCAGACAGCGGGGCTCTAAAGCCCGTCTGATTGCCGTCTTTTGTTGGGAGTTTGTCTGCGGGGTCGTGGGGGGGCTGGTGGCCCAGAGTTGAGCGGATTATGACCGTCTGGGCGACCGCAACACTGACCGATGTGTAACAATGCAAGGCCATGTACTTTATATTGTCCAGTAGCCCTAAATGTATTTTTTAAATGATTTGAGTGATCTTTTTTTAAGCTTTTAGTCTTAAAAAAGTGGCTAAATTAAAACTGACAGGGCTGCTAGCTGTAATATGACGTTAATTGCCTATTTATGCCCTCATGCTAACCATAGTGTTCATGGTAATTGTATTGAGGCCAACAGTTCTCCTGCTAACTGTTATAGTTTTGCTTATTGTAGCAGCCCTTAACCTCTTGTTAGCTCTAATGTTAGCTGAAGCACTGAGCTAATGTTAGCGGTGAATAACAGCTAACATGAGGTGAACATAACAGCCTGAAATGTTAACCCCATGTTAGCTATGTTGATGTTAACACCCAAACTATGGTTAGTTCACAGGTTAACCATAGTATTTATATTTATATATACAGTTTCACAACACTTAGTGTTAGGTCCTGCTTTTCTTGGTTACAATTGAACACAAACACAATGTCCTTAATCTGATTCCACCCAAATTAGGTCATAAGCGTCACCCAATCCATGCCTCTTCTAAAACACAACCTTTCTAACTTTGGACTTGTGGGGGGACGCACTACCAACCGTTTTACATCTGCCACATCACCGCTGCATCAGCAGAGATTTCTTGTTCTTGTGAGCACTCTGCAGAGTGCAAGTGTCAACTGACCCATTTGATTGAACACATGCACATCAGAGCTCGTTTGCCACTTTTATGAATTGATAAGGTAATCAGGTACTTTTCCGTATAATGGCTTGATCGCCCATAACCACTTCCATGCACATTGTATGGAATAATACCACAGGTGAACAAAGGGGGGGGGGAATTCAGGGTTTTTTTCTTTATGGGAGGGGACACGAGATGACCAGTAAACAGATGCTAGATTTAAAACAACAAAAAAACAACACAAAAACAACTGACCTTCCCTAAGCAAACCTACATGCTGCACCTATTTAAAGACTTTGATTTATTCACCTCGTGGATCCTCGAATGTGGGGCAACGTTTCAGGCGGCCTGTGGGTTTGTGGCACGCTGTCTGCACCTGTTGGTGTCAGAGGAGCAGCTCTGAGTGGTGTCGCCCAGTGAGACAGACATAACTCACTCTCTGTAACACAAGCTTCTCTGCTTGATTACGTAACCTCAAGTGAGACACCCCCCCCCCCCCCCCGGTTTTGGGTCTTGCACCGTGTAGCGTTTCTTTTTTTATTATTTCTTTTTAAGCCTCGGTTCTCTCTCTCTCTCTCTTCCGCTCTCTCTCTCTGTTTTTTTCCCCTAATATCACACAATCTGCAGGATTTCCTTCACGGGCCGTCTCCCTTCCTGTCAGCCTTGAAATGGGGCATTGCAAAGAGACAAACAAAGCCTCGCTCGCCTTCGGGCCGCAACATCAGCGGCGTGTTGGGATCAAAAACCGGCTTTGAGAAAAAAGCTCTGGGTCCAGGAAATCTTGGCGTGTGAAGCTGTCATCGCCGTTGTTTGTCGGTGGATGGCAGGGGGGTGGGGGGTGGGGTTAAAAGCACCGTGCATCCACGCTTCTTTCCCTTTGATGCTTGGATGACATCTTTCAGCCCTTACAGATAATTGCATGAGACCGCAATCTTGACGTCCAGAGGAGGACAGGACAACCCTATGGCTTGTCTGGATTATAGGGTTGCGTCTCCAATCCTGACACACTCATGGGTACACGCGCGTACACACACACACACTGACGCTTGCCGCCGCGGTGCCAATAACAGTAATAGGGCCGGGGTAAAGCAGTCCTGCTGGGCCTGCGATTCTGCAGATTGATGCCCGCGTTATCCTGAGTGTCGGAGTGAAACCCACCCCGCGGACAGCTGCTCGCGGCTATTTGCGAGATCGGTGGAATCTACTCATTTGCGCGCTCGCTCCACACACTCAGCAGAGTGGAGGGACGTCAGCCACGGGTGAAGGACGTGTCCAGTAAAACATCAAACGTAGTGTGTTGCATTTTTTCTTTTTTTTTTAATCCTCTTAAAAAATTGCTGATTAGATTCTGACTTACTTTGAAGAGCTCATTTTGTTCCGTGAACTTTATTTAAACTTTGCCTATTAAATTTTTGACTTTTATCAACTTTAATTTGTCCACAGAGCAAAAAATGTAACAAATTAATATTGAATATTTAAAAATTCTGTTTGGGATGTTGTTGTTTTTTAAAAAATGTTGATAAAATAGATTTGACAAGAACAAAATACAATGGAAAATTAGTATAAAAAGATAATAATAATAATAATAATAATAATAATAATAATAACAACAATGAGAGACAATACATTTACAAGAACTAGAATTGTGTAATGAAGTGAGGTAGTTTCATAATAAATAATATATCTATGTACGCCAGGCTTGATGGGTTGAAGGTGATTAAATCAGGCTTAAGTTACATAAAATCTCAATGGAACTTGTTAGATCGACCAAATAAATGAGTGGGGTGTTCAAGGGTTAAGAAAAAATGAAGAATTAAAAAGAAATAAAGAAGATATAGATTATTATTCTCACAATAAAGTCAAACACACAAACTCCACCCTTTTTTTCTACCACACTCTTTGTCACTTGATCTGGATGACATCTTGGAAGCAGCGTGCATCTAAACAGCGAAGAACTTCACGTCTCGTCACAATTTGCTTTTGAAAGGTGTCACAGCCAAGAGATGTCCCCGATGTTCCCCTGCAGTGGTGGCTGCCTTGCGAGCTCCCAACGGGAAGGACACTTGCTCAAGTCCTTGGAGACATCAAGGAATCCGTTCGCGGAGTGATTCATCCTATAGGATCCCTGAAAAGTCACTGAACTTGGTTGCGGTCCCTGTGTTTGCAGGCTCTCTGACGGACGGGCGCAAGTTTGACTCGTCCCGCGACAGGGACAAGCCTTTCCGGTTCAAGATCGGCAGGGCGGAAGTGATCAAAGGCTGGGACGAGGGTGTTGCGCAGGTAGGCTGCCAAAAGTGTGGGGGGTTGGGGGTTATGCCCTGGCCAGAGGATCCGTTACAGACTTCACTTTGTGTGACGTGTGGGAAGAAGACGTAAACATAAACTTTCGGACATTTAAGGTTTGTTTGGGGATGTTCTTTCATTTGATTCGAACTCCTGAAGAGACATCCTGTTTTCAACTCTGCCAAGAGTCTGCCGAGAGTGGCTCAGCAGTGAGCCACAAGGTGGCACTGCTGAGCCAGTCAGACACTGGGTGGAGTTTGTAACTTTCAGCCAAGCTGGAGGATTTTGTTTTTTTTTTTTGTTAGTTTGTTTTCAAAAATTGCTTTTACGGTTTTCAGACATTACTTTATGTGTTTTCTTAAACCTTACTCAGGTATAAGAAACACGTTGATGCTGTTTGAAAGCCGATACAACTTCAGGCTCCATCTTTTGCCATTAAAATGTAATACAGTTAGCCGTCTGAGCACGGAAATTCATCCCTCTTATGGTGAGATTGCAGAGATCTTTCAGCAGTCTTGTTTGTTTTTTACATTGTTGTACATTATGTTAACTCAATGTTAAATACTGTAAATACCTGTGAAATACCCATTTTTTTTCCTTTTCTCAAAAATCAAAAAGGACTCCAAGGGAATTGATTAAACATGACAGTAAATAAATAAAGCGCCCTGTGCTGAGTCGGTCATCTTGAGGAGTTGGCGGCTCCCCCCGTGAGCGGCGCGGGGGACAGCGGCTCTCCGCCCGGCAACACCTGCCCGCTCTATTTTTGGGTTGCATGGGGAACGTCCAGCCGGGTAGAAGGTCAGACGCAGGAATGGAATCAGCTCCGTTTTTCAAAATAAAATGCTTCCTATGGGCATTAATGATGAACTTTTATTAAAATGAGGGAGGATATGTAGAAAAAATGTGATTATTTCGGGGTTTTTTTAAAATCATTTGTTGCAATTTACTTCTTCAGTTTTCTTAAAATCAGATTTTATTTTGTTTTGTTTTTTAAACTACTACTATGAACATGGTATTACACTTTAACAATATAACACTAATATAATAATATTCCAGGAAAAGAATACTTGTTCTTAAAGGAGCCCTGTTATGCTATTTCGACTTTTGTCAGCTATTCACAGTGTAATAGTGTTGAAAGCTCATTCAGACAAGTGAGCAGCGCCCCCACTTTTCATATAAACTCATGTTTGAGATATCTAGCGTGCCTCTCCATTCAGTTTCGATGGTGGTAGAAATGGTGTGTTTCAGGGAGTTTTTTTACATCAGTTTTTCACTGACGTCACAAGGGGAGGGGGCGCTCAGTGATTGGACAACTTCTCTACGCTGGGCGTATGGGCGCGCTCCCGACAACTGCTACCAGCAGTTAACCAATCAGAGGCGTTCTGCATCTTGTAGGGGTGGGGTTTAATGCGGAAGAGCCTCATTCTGCTTGTCTCCAAAGGGGGGGTCTATTAAGGCTGAAGGAGACAATCGAGATATAATGAAATACGGTGTTTGAGAAAAAAGAGCTTGATGAATTTCTGTCATTGTGGACTTACATACGAAGACAAAGACATCCAAAATGTGTAAAATAGGACCACTTTAACACAAGGGAAAAAAAACAAAAATTAGACCCGGGTCTTTTTTTTCCTGTAAAACCAAAAAAAAATAAGATTTGTAGAATTCCTGACCACCATCTCACTCCTCTGCCCATGTTCTGTCTCCCTCAGATGAGTGTCGGTCAGAGGGCCAAGCTGACCTGCACGCCCGACTTCGCCTACGGCATCAAAGGCCACCCGGGCATCATCCCGCCAAATGCCACTCTCATCTTCGATGTGAAGCTGCTGGCACTGGAGTGAAACCAGCCCGCAGCCTCTGTTTTTTTTTTACAAACTTTATTTCCTCTTTTCATCTTTTCGCGTAAGTAACACGACACCCTGCTAGTTTTAGCCGTGCAAGTTCCAGGAAAATCAACGCAAAGAGAATGGGGAATGGGGGGGGGGGGGTATTTTTAGAAGCTGGGTGGGGTTCGTTGTGGAGTTTCTAGATATTACAGTGTGTGGTACGAGTACCATCAGTAGCACTCAGGCTCCCACTAGTGGAATGCGCAGGGATCGCGACCGCAGAGAGAGACATGGTCAGAGACATTCACACAGCACAAAGTACGGACCAAGTTCAGCACCTGAACACATGTTCTGTTTGTTTGTTTGTTTGTTTGTTTGTTTGTTTGTTTGTTTATGAAAAGTTATTTCCTTTAGAGTTTCGACAGAATATCGTTCCACTTTTTAGGGTCTGGTAGTGGGAGGCTGAGTTTTTGTCTTGCATAAGAAACGTTATGTTAATAAAGATTGATTGATTTTCCTTTTCGTGTGTGTCCCCAGGTGACTTCCTATGAGGGGGGTAGGGAGGAGGAGGAGCTACCTGAACCTGCACTCGGTTCTCGGTGAAGCCCCGAGCCTGTCGTCCCATCACTTCTTTCATCAGACTCCCGCAGTTTCATAGTTTGTTTGTATTTGTATTTGTTTTCTTTTTTTTCTGTCTCTGTCACTGTATTAATCGCACTTCTCTGGGAACCTATGGGGCGGGTGACCTTCCAAACCTTTATGCTCTTAATCTTTCGACAGAATTCGCTCTCCTTCATCTTTTCAAAGGTGTTTATTTTTTTGTGCATGATTGCACTGACATGTAAAAAAAATTAATGCTAATGAACGAAAAGCAGCGTCTGAGAGCTTGCTATCTTCTGGAAACACGCACACAAAAAACAAGGGTAGAGACAAGCACATATTTGTATCAGTGGTCAGGAAAAAGTAGTGTTTCCCAAAGACAGGCTCAGGGACCCACAGGTGGGTCGCGTATGCTGTTGTTTAGGTCAACAAAGGTTGAAAAGATACTTGTATTTTCTCTCATTCGAAATGATTAAAAACATTAAATAGGCGGTTTATCCTGTCAGATTTGTTCCATTTAAAGCAAGTTGTTTTCATTTACATAAAAAAACGTCGCCTATTGAAAAGTCTTTCACGCTTTACAAAAGCCTTCATCAAAAGCCTGGGATTTACCCTTTCAAAATAAGAGAAGGTGGAGATGGGCCTTTGTACATCGGTTCATAGGTAAACTCCTGTTGAAGCGGGACCCCCCCCATCACAGCAGGTCCACGGTTCCTCACCCAACGCTCACCTTCCGCGTGTACGCGCGGGTGCACCTCGCATCCCCGCCTCTGAAGCCACGCCCAGACCGGGCAGCGCAGCGACGGAATCCCACGCACGCTAACGACAGCATATTTTTTTGAGGAGAATGAAAAAAAAAACGAAGAAAGGATAAAAAACTGAAAACAGAAGAAAAAGTTCAGAGTCTTTGAGACGTACAACGGAGGAGCCGAGGGACGATCGGATTGTGGCCTCGACCCCCGAACTTATTTTGTGTACCAACTCCAATCCTGTATTTTTCAAATGGCAACTTTCTCTCAGTGAGAACGATAAAAATCTAACTTAAAACATTTGAATATAGATGTTCTTATTCGTGTTTTCTCTTTGGATTTTTTTGCCCATATCAGTGAAAAGTTCCCACCTTGGCCTACTTAAGTCCATGCTGTCGAGTCAATAATGACTCACGGGCAACCTGCTGGGTGTTTGACTTCCTTTTTTTTTTAAATTATGTTTGAAGAACGAGTTTAAAACGTTTTATTCCCAGCCTGGCTGTTTTATGTTCAAGATGTTGTGTATTGGCCAAGGTTTGTCCCCCCCCCCCGGTGTGACAGCAGCGGTTGCTCCACTTCTGTGCTGTGCCATTCTGTGCTGGTGCATTGCTGAACGCAGGCAAAAAGTGGTGATGGAATATTTGGAATAAAAACGAACTGCTCTCCACCTGCCTGGCTCGGTCCAGTCATTCCCTTATCTTTGTCCGAATTTGAACGTCGTCATCTGATGTCTGATTTAACAGCGATCAGGTTTTTCAGCTTTCAGCAACAAAGCACGAAGAGCCGCAGCTGCTCCCAAGCAGAGGAAGTTCCAGAACAACATCACACTTACCAGTGATAGTCACAAGAAAATAATAAATATACAATAAATATGTACTAATTCTGGGGATTGAGGGTTGGGGGAGGTCAATTTTTTTAGATCCATTGGGGGGAAAAACCCCAATCCATAATACTGTGTGCAGTGCAAATGCCAGAAAATTGATGAATAATAACAATTATTTTATAATATTA
>JASSRZ010000053.1:19601928-19615733 GCA_032164315.1 Malacoctenus gilli | reverse complement strand
ATAACTCTTGATAATGCCAGTCAAGGGACAGGATTAAACACTCTGGTGGGCCTCTTCTGGTGTGACATCGCTCTTTGAGAGTTTAAATGAAATCTACAGATTTTAAGATGAAGATGTTTTATTTTTCTCACAGTGCAGCATTACAAACAAAACATACAAAACAACAAAAATAGCAGTGCAAAGTATATACACATACATACAGCGTGCAAAATTTAAATAAATATTTCTAAATATGATATCTGTTTTTTAATTCTTAATCTGTTTGCGAACATTGCTCATGAACATTGCACATTGGTTCTACTGGGAGTATAGGTGGTTGTGGAGTCTCACGGCAGAGGAGAGGAAAGACCTGTGGTACCTCTCTGTGGAACAACGTGGATGAAGACGCCTGTTGCTGGTGGAACTTTCCGGGGCTTTTACAGTGGGACGTGATGTTCATGATTGATGACAGCTTTGGCATCATCCTTCTGTCGCCCACCACCTGTACAGGATCGAGGCTGCAGCCCAGGACAGACCCAGCCTTCTTCACCAGCTTGTTCAGGCGTTTACTCTCAGCAGCTGTGACTTGGCACACTGCTGTGTGCTCAGTTTGTCCCACAGGAGTTCTGGCCTGATGGTGTTGAAAACACTGGAGAAGTCAAAGGTCATATTTTCAGGGAAATTAATTGATTGTCTGGGGCAAAGGCTGGATTTGTCTGTCCTTCAGTTACTGACCCCAAGCAAGAGAGGCAAACCCTGTTTGTGAACCGAGACTTCCCCAGAACACACTGACGTCTTGAATTGTGCGCTCGAATCCCCGCCTGTAGTCCAGACATTCGACGGAGGAACTGCGACTCAAGGGCCACGTGACCGACGTGGTGGGCGCGGCTTACAACGTCAACACTGATTGACGCGGTCGGCACGAGCAGGAAGCCAGCGGTGACATCACTTAGGAGAAGTCCCCCCTTCTTTAGGTTTCGGCGGCTGGACAAGCGCAGAACGACGAAGCCTGAGGAAAAAAGCGGAGGAGCAAAGCCTTGTCCTAAATTCTCTCGGAGTTTGAGCTCATACCACGACTGAAGGTGAGGCCCGGGATGATTCCTTCTCCTTTTGTTTCACTCGACATCGTTTTCCTTCCTCCTAGCGGCAACTGTTCGGTCCTGCTTCTTTTTTTTTACCTTCCGCTAGCTAGCGCCGTTATGACTGCGCGAGCCGCGCCGCCCCGCTGTTTACGTCGTAACAAAGGCGCTCTGCCGAGCCTCTCTGCAGCTTTTCTTCCATCCAACAAACGCTCCGCGGTCTCGTCATTCACCCCGACACGTTTGACGTCTCCCACGGCTGTGCGAGGCGCGTGTCCGTGTTTTCGAAGCCAGTTAACGGCTGCTTAATATTTAATGACCGTGCAGTAACGTTAGCTAACACTGAATTTGCGTGTATTCAGGCTCATATGACCGAAACGCGACAGCGGCAGCACCTGAGGAAAAGTAAACAAAAAAGCTTTGTACAGTAGTGTCGAAATAATAAGAATCTAACTGATTCTTTGTAATAACACAGCTTGGGTTAATCCCCCCCCCTCGGTGTTGGTAATACGGTAATAACAGCAGCTAATCTAGCCCGTTTCCAGGAAGAGTGACGGTGTCCACTGTCCCTGACGGCCGGACTCATTGGCTCGGCGCTTGTCGAGAACAGGTAGAGTCATGGAAGGGTGTTGGTCACTTCTTTGTGCTCGCATCGCTTGTTGTGGGTGCCCCCTTACCCCTCCCCTTCGTCTTTATCCGAGCTTGCCAACAGGACCGCTGTCTCGGATCGAACCAATTCGTTCAGGCCTCCTCCGAGTTGGCCTGCACTCCCTCGTTTCCGCTTCCCACCACAGAGTTCTGCATGCTTGGAGTCAGCGCCAAACCGGAACCAACCTGTTTCTTCACACCCACCCACCCAATACTTCTCGAAGTTTAGTGATTTTTAGCAGAAAGAAGTTAGGTTATTCATAGTTCATTCTCAGTAACATGTCAACACTCCCTTGTGCTCCAAAACTTTGGAAGCTTGTTTCATCTATTAAGAGTCAGTAAATGTGTCACCTTGTTTGTCCACAATGTTATGTCTTGGTCCCCTCTCTGTGTGGACCCCCAACTCCGTCCTAACCTAAAGATAGAAGGCTGCTTTCACATTGGTGGCTTAGAGTGCATCAGGAGCGAGCAGAGACTCCTTTTAATACAATTTATGTCTCTCTGACCAACCCTGATGGATAGGGCTGTCAAGCTTTTGAGATGACCACCTGTGGCAAAGTGAGGGGGTGGTATATTCTTGTGGTCACAGACTGAAAAGGTGAAGAGCTCAGGAGTAAACATCTGAGACTGAGTTTTGTGGCCTCACCATGTTGACTGTGAGATCCTCCCCCCTGCTAACTCCCAATAATACAGTGGCTGATTCCCAGCATTTTAGTGGCTGAAGGTGCTTTCAATCTGTCTGCTCGGCCAATGTGAAAAGAACAGACTTCATTAACTTGAGCGGTTCATTTACGTGCCAGTTCTCCAAATACGCCCTGTCTGGTTTGCACTGACCAATGTGAAAGTACCTCGAAAGACACCATATGTCTATTATTTGGCGGTACAATCCAGATTTTAATGCAAATAGAATGTGACTGAAGAAAGGAATGTATGTCAGACGTGCTTTTGGTTCTTCTTTTGTAGCCAATTAATTATTGATGAAAGTAAAATTTGTGATTTTATTCTGCAATCATTCATCTTATTTACTTCCTCCCTGATAAACATGAAACCCAGGTCTTTCTCAGCTGAGTAGCAAGAAGCACAACTTTAACACTCAAAGCTCCAGGAGAGAAATTTGGATGTGGCTGTGTGTTGTGGAGAGCCTTTCTGACTCACACTCTCTCTCTGCTCCAGTGTGAGAGGGAGGAATAGAAAACAATCAAACATGGCTGCAGAGTAAACAGTAGATCTTATTAAAAGTGCCCCCTCTGTGTCCGCCAACACAATGACACGCTTGTCCTGTGAGGACTGGGAAGAACAGGATAGAGTTTGAGGTCTGAGGAGCGCAGTGAGTAGTGAGACGTCACTCTTGTGAAACTGAGCAGACAGTCGGCTTGGCCACAGACATGCAGCAACTCAGCAACTGCGTGGAAAGAGCCGAATGGTGTGAAGTCACACCTGTGACTTTTTTACACAGTTCAACTGACTTTTTAAGCATTTGAGTTAACTGGCCTCTGTGTTATGTGTTAGATTTGTCTGGTAAATAATGCTTCAAAGTCGGTTGCGATGAGGGTTTTTTTTTTTTTTACTTGCATCCTGCTGTCATCGTGACTCAGACAGGATGTGATGTGTCCATGTGTCTTGTGACAGTAACACAATGTTGTCAGTGTGGTGAAGAAAAACGTTTAAAAGGGGAAAGAAAGAGGTGAAGGTTGATGGGGTTTTTTTTCAATGGCAGCAGTTATGTCATAAACTTTTTGCTCCTAATTGTTTTACTGGTGGACAAGCCTAAGAAGTTAGTACCTCCTATTTCCATCTAAATAAACATCAGAAAGAGATTATTGAGGTGCCAAAGTTTTCTTCAGGAAATTATTAAGAACTTTAACAGGCTGAAACATGAAAATGTGAATGAGTGATATTTTCATGACAGCCTATTGGCTGACAAGAAAGTTAATTCACTCATCCAGTTTTCATATTGATCCCTTTATATTCATATTGCCCCTGTATGTTGAATCTCACTGGTGCACGGCAAATATCCAAGACCTCCAAAACAAATCAGTATGATAACTCATAAATGCTCAAATTTGAGGATTTTTGTTTTGTTTTGTTTTCTGTTCTTAGCTATTCGAAACAAAGAAAATACGATCAAAACCTATTTTTGTTTCGCTTTTTACAATGGCCATCTTGTGCTGCTGTCCACATTTTCTGTCTGCCTTTGAAATATTTGGAAATGTGTAGTAAATGTGTATTTTTACAAAATTTTGACAGCTTTACATCAAGAAGTTTACATCAGAGAGGTATCAGAACTTTTGTAATGATGGCCACCCCCCTCACCCCTATGTTTAAACCCTAATGTTTAAACCTAACCTATTTGCAGGATAAAACCTTTAATGGGGCTTGTCGATTCAGGTTTACTTGACTTTCTGTGGCTCCAGCCTGCCTGGTTTCAGTGTTTCCATGAGGAACTTAACCCCTTTTTTTTTTCCCCTGGTAAAAACAAGCAGTTTGACATTCGTGTACATGTCCACGCTTTCATAGTTGAGCTTTGATTTTGTGTAACCCACACTTTATTTCCTTAGAATCTAAAGGGTCAAGCCACCAGGACACAGCGAGACACAGTTAAAAATCCATCAAAGCAGATGCACGAACCAGACATACAGCTCGAGCCTCCGACAGTTGTTTACCTGCCGCCGCCGTGCTTCTGCAGCGTGTCTCGGCGTGTTCCGTGCAAAGTGTTTGTACAGCCTCTGTCATGTGATTGCCTGTTGTTGGCCACTTCCTCCTCTCTCTGAAGCCCGCTGTTTGTGACTCCTCACTTGTAATCAAAGGGAGCAGTGGTTGTATTGTCACATGATCGTTTACATCACCACAAGGCTTTAGTGCCGGTTTTACTTTGCACTTAGACTGACGTAATCGTTCACATCAGTTTACAGGTTTCCACAGCTTGTATATTAGATCAGATTGTGAGACTCCCCCCAATATTGATTGATGTTGTGGCAAAACTGTGGTTGAAGAGCGAATCAGGTCTCAGATGTAGTGTGAGGAGACTTTCCTCTGTCTCACAGAGCTCCACACTCACCCATGTGATTTTTGTCTCCACAGCATGTCCCTGTATCCGTCTCTCGAGGACCTCAAGGTCGACAAAGTGATGAAGGTAAGCTGTGGCTCCTGCAAGTTGGTTACAGCCATATTCGTTGCTTATCTTTCCATGAATACCTACTCGGCCTTATTCGGCACAGCACTGTTTGACTGGGTTGTAGTCCTCTTACAGTAACATCCCACCTCAGCGTGTGCCAAGTTAACACAGCAAAGCAACTCATATACCGTCTTAGGCAAGACATATACGCTGCAACTTTGGAGGCAACTGAAGCAATGTTGAAGCTATGATGCTCGTTGCTACCACTGTTTACCACCCTGTTGGCAACATGTGAACAAACCTTGGATATTACCTGCCGCTCTGTATGACACAGTGTTGGTTTGGGGGACACAGGTTTAATGTCACCAGCCAGACTTTGTTCACTTGGAACCATGGCTGAGCAGGTCCTAAAGTACCTGGTAACAGATGCTATACTTCATGGAAATACTCTAAAACCAGGTAGAGTCCAGCGAAAGTAAGGATGAGTAGGGACTAAAGGACCTGCATGATAAGAGGCAACGTTTTTTGTGTTGTGAGGAGAAGACGACGCAAGAACATGTCCAGAATTCAGCTAGAGTCATCTTGCTGTCAGACCAGAGTGCTAAACTTTCCATTTGTTGAATTGAACAGGCCGTGATCCAGAATAGTAATTGGAAGCCTGTTGTCTTATCCTGTGCAGGAAATTTGTTTTCTGGCCCAGAGCTATTTTAGGAAACCCTTTCGTTCATTGTACAAACCGAATGAAACTGAAACTGCTTGTCGTTTAACTCTCCACTCAGAAAAGAGGCTGACCTGAGGTGAGAACATCTTTCCCCTCAGGCTACTTGTATTGCGGCATTCTTTGTGTTGTCATCGGTTCACCCAGTTTTTGTGTAAATCCTCGAGCGCTTCCAGTCCTTCAGTAACTTCATCAGAACCCCAGCAGGGGCGGCTTCATTCACCCACCCTCCGTTCTCCCCCAGTCTTTTACGAGGAGAACAAAAGCCGACTTGCTGCGTCTGATTGCTTTTTCAGGCTCAGGCCCAGTACGCCCAGAGCACCGCCACCATGCCGGCCATCACTGAGGGAACCTACCAGCCTCAGCTCCCCGCCGCCATGCCCGGCATGCCAGCGTCAAGTGAGTCCCTCAGCGTGAACACGTGTTCAGGAGGCCTGGTTGACTTTGCGCTGGCCTAGGTTTCCGCATCCACAGTCATGTTCTTTCCCCCCTTTCCTTTTGTCATTGTTCAGCTTTGTTTCCCTTACACGGTGTTTGTCAGTGTGGCTGTATGGGGGGTCTTGAGCTTCACAGAGGAACAGTTCAGTGCTATGGGGTGGAAGGATGAAAGACAGGGTTTTAGTGAAGGCACTGGGATGGAAGGAGAAGTAGAGAGGAGCTATTTGGAGGAGATGGGGAACCTTTTCACTCCCACTCTGATTTCTCTGTTTGTCTGTCTTCGTTCTTGTTGTGTTATTCCTCTTGTATCATCGTGTTTTTCTGAGTTTGAATCATAACAGAGGAAAAACAAAACCAAACTCACAAATAAAGGACGAGGGCCGTCGGAGATGATAGAACTCGGCATTTCAGCCTGGCGTCTCTCTCTCTCCCTCCTTTTATCCAACTCTCCCACTCATTCACTTTCTCCCCTCCGTGTTTGGATGCAAAGGCCTGTGGGCTTTCGTGCTTTTGTTTTCACCTCAGCTCGGCGAGCTCCCAGTCACCATGGAGACCAGCTCTGGCAGTCGTGCCCGGGACGGGCACGACGGTGGTGGAGGAGGAGGAGAAGGAAGGGGGGGTGGGGAGTTGGAATAAGAGGGAGGGGTGAGACGGACGGAGGAGGACGGGGTGATCGACGCCGATTCTGGCCCGGAACCAAAATCAAGGCTGGACTGCAACATCTTTCTCTGCCGTTTCCATCTGTTGTTATCTCCTTCTTCAGGCTGTGTATGGAAGCCCAGTCAGATGCAGTTGATCGGAAATTCAATTTTCTCTTCTGTGTGTTTACTCATACATGAAGAAAAGTCTGTTGGGGCTGATTAGTCTAGCTTCAAGCCCAGCAGGACTGCTGTGTGTCAAGTAAACATAGTGAGTGACAGGCAAAATTTACCAGGAGGAGCTCGTAACATCTTTAATCTTGTTTCCAAGGTTAGCACCTGGTTTGTAAAGCACTTATACAGAATAAGACTGTACTGCTTAGCATGTTAAATTAAGTCACCTTTGTGCTGGTACTCATCACTATGTTTGACCCACCCTCCTGGTAGCAAGCTGGCCCTCTTTTTTTTCTCTTTAGTTGCACCTCGATTTGTGGCGCCTCATACCCAACAAAGTGCTCGAATACCATCCATGTCACTGTAATGGCATCATTCAGTTGTTAATGATTGTTTAGGCTGCCCATTCGTCATGAAAATCTCGACACCTACCACATCTAGCAGGTCCTGTGACTCCTGGTGTGTTGCAAGGCTGTTAAGCAAAGTGCTAACTCAGCACAATGGCTTCGCAAATCTACAGGAAGCTTCAGTCTGTGCTGCTGAGGTGAGGTCTGTCATGGAATCACTTCGAAGTGATTCCGTGACTGACTCTCCGCACTCTCTGAACTTGGCATCTCAGGATCTGCCCTGTTATGGTTCAAATCTTCGTTGATATGCTCTCTATAATATTAGGAAGATCTGACCCTACCATCTGCATCTGAAACTGTAGAACTGTTGAAAGGTAAAGCTTCTAAGTACTTCAAGCTGTCCTATTTGCACAATTGTCTGAGATGAGCACTTATAACGAAGTTTGCTCGTGCATGTTTTGTTTAAAGAGTTATACGAAAGGAACTATGACAGCTGCAGGAGAGGGTGTGCAGAAAAAGTGAGGGGTTAGATGTCAATAGAGCAAGGCTGATTTAAAAAAAAAAAAAAAGAGGTATCCACAGTCAGGACTTTCTGCCCTCTGTGTAGATCAAGAGAAGGAAATGTCAATCTCAGTCATCTTAATACGTCCATGGAACTGAAAGGACACTGGACTGATTTTACCAATGCACACAGCAGCGCTCGCTCTGTGACCAGTGAGCGCTTTGTGTTGAGTTCCCTTTTTCCCCCCTCTTCTCCGTCTGGCTCGTGAGAAAATGCAAAGCGGGTGTGTGTGGGAGAGGTGAGCGACAGAGATAAGACAGGCGATGATCCAAGTTAAGCAAGTGAGACATGGAGCAAAGGCTGACTGCTCGATTCTTTCCAACGAAATGAAACCTGTTCCCGGTGACTTGACCCTGCACTTTCCTATCAGTTATCCCTGAGCAACACGTGGACAATACGTCATAATAACGTTCTACATGTGAAAATACTCAGCCAATCAGAGGGAGACTGTCTGTGGATGGATGAACCAATCCATCTTCACTGCTGGAGGGGTGTCCAGGCAAAGCCATGTCTGGGACCCCCTGTGCTCGTGTCATGAAAGGACAGATCACAGTGCAAAGCATTGTGGGATTGCTTCACCGAGACATTCCCGGTGCATGTAAACTCACACATCACCTGACCACTTGATTCGGTGTTGATGTAAACGGGCTATCTTGATCAGAAAGAATTAAGATCAGATTGATTCAAAAAGGGTAACCATAGAAACCCACTGTTGCTCTATTATTGCATGAAATGGAGTTACATCTGGAAGCGATCCTCAGCATTTTCTTTTTTTTTTTTATTGCTCTGCTCCCTTTGTCCCTATTACGACATTTGGCACAACCTCTGCAAGAGCCAGAAAACTATGCATTCTGGCTCTTTAGAATTTGCCCAATTTTGAGCATCATATATAAAAACAGCCCTCCCCTTTTTTGCCTCTGTTGTCATAAGCCACAAATTTCAGGGAAAAAAAAGAAAAAGCCCTGACATGGAGGGATGGACCGTTTTTCTTCTGTGATGTAACTCACTTTCCAGAAGGGAAATTCCTGCCCCCTTTTTTTGGGCTGTTTGGCTGAAGGAAACATTGAGCAGCTTAACACAGCCAACTCCCTTTCAGAACCACAAACGTGAACAGTCAGACTCCCAGGAGTCATTAGCTGCATTTATATCTTCATTTAAATAATGCTGTCAACCTGGTTTTGGTTCTGTGCTCGACCAAAGATGATCTGAGTGGTAGATGTGCCTGAGAAGAGAAGCCCGATTGCTCTGACGTGCTTTCACCTTTGGAAACTCCATCAAGCGAAAATCCAAATTGGAAAAAAAAAACAAACCCCGAAACATTCCTCTTCTGCACAGTTTGCCGGACATTGCCGAATATTAGCCATCATGCAGAGTCGTGCAAACTTTTTCCACCCCTGTACGCGCTCGTGTTGTAACCTCAAGCTACACTCCCTCCCACCAGCCACCTGTCCCCCCCCACCCCCTCCCACCTGCTCGCCACCGTCTCCATCTGCTCCCTTCTTCTTTCGCCTCCCTCCCTCATCACACTTTGTTTAAATTGAATCTCTCCCCTCTGTTTTTGCTTCCAGCCTTGTACCCCAATCTGGAGGAGCTGGGAGACTACATGGGCCTGGCGCTCAACAGCGACGAAGTCCAGCGAAACCTCGCCCTGGTGCCTGTGGCTGACAACGTAGGTTCACGCAAGGTTTACGTGAGAATGGGGAGAATGGGGGGGTTTGTTTTGGCGGGGGGGTCTTGGGAGCACTTGAAAAATATCTGTGTGAAACCTGCTCACCGGCTCTCAACAGAGCTGTGTTCCTAGAGATCCACATTACTGAATGACTCACCACAGGCCTGGAGCAATGTGTGGGAGCTCTCAGATAGTGTGTGCCAATCTATGGGAGCGTGTGTGTCTGCGTCTGTGTAGGGTGCATGTTTTGCTGCCCCCATCTGGCATTTAACCATCTGTCTTCTCCACTGTTTTGCTGACCCCCCCGAACCTCTTAGGTAATTTTCTAACCGCCCAATTTATCCGCTTTTTAGTTGCGAAGCTTATTATCATTTGAAACCGAGTTCAAATAACGAGCCTCGGGCGTCTCCGTGTCATTCACAGGCGGTGGTGTAGGAGGAGGAGATGAAATCAAGTCCTCCCACATGCCTGGTTTTGATGTGGTGTTCCTTTTCATCTTGAGTTGAATTTTTTTTTTAACTGTTTCTCTTTTTCACCCACACACAGCAAGTGGCGTTGCCTGCCAGCTCAGGCGTCGGCGGGATGGTGCGGCCGGTGACGGGCTCGGACATCGGCATCAGGAGGGCGGAGATCCGCCCGGGCCTCAGGGAGATCATCCTCTGCAAGGACCAGGATGGCAAAGTGGGCCTCCGGCTCAGGTCCATCGACAATGTGAGTCGGCGGCAACTGCAACGCGCTCCTCTCCGCCAAGTGAATTATTCAGCATGATCCGAGCGTCGTTAGCGCCGTGGTGACAACGCAGCCACCGGCCAAGGGGGGCAAAGCACCGTCTGCACACAAGGTCACCTTTCAGAAAAAAACGGGGGTCAGAGCAGAGCAGCTTAGAGGAGTGAATGCAAGTCTGTTGATCAGTTTGTGGTCTCTAGATTTTAGTATTTGTGCCGTGAAGCTAACTAGTTATTGAACACTGAAATGAATGGTGGTGTCATATTAAAGTTGAGCATCAGGTGCAAGGCGCAAGGATAACATTTATGTGTGCTTTGGTTCGACTTAATTCGAAATTACCGTATTTTCCGCACGATAAGGCGCACCGGATTATAAGGCGCAAAGGATAGACGCTACAGTGGAGGCTGGGGTTACTTTATGCATCCATTAGAAGGAGCTGCGCTGAAGGGAATGTCAACAAAACAGTGAGATAGGTCAGCCAAACTTTATTAATAGATTACAAACCAGCGTTCTGACAACTCCAGTCTTCTTTACTTTGCGCAGGACATCTTGTTGCTTCCTCCACTTCCGCACCATCGATTCGTTAATGTTCAATTCTCTCGCTGCTGCTCTATCCCTGTGTTCTACTGCGTGAATGATCGCCTTGAGTTTAAACTGCTCACTTCCCAGCTGGCCACAGGCGGCGGCGGCGAGGAGCCAGCGAGGAGCCGGCAAGGAGCCGGCGGGGAGCTGCCGCGGCCGCTGCTGCCGCCAGCCCCGCTGCAGAGGAGCTACCCGCTCTCTGTTGTCGCCGCTGCCGCTGCGCTCACACTGGCGCTGCTCGGTCGCCACCGCCTCGCGCAGTCTTATATCCCAGCATGAACCGCGCACTTGAAGTTGGCGGCTGCTTACCGTAGTTACGAGACCTTTTGCGGCTCAATATTGGTCCATATATAAGGCGCACCGGACTATAAGGCGCACTGTCAGCTTTTGAGAAAAATTGTAGGTTTTTAGGTGCGCCTTATAGTGCGGAAAATACGGTACACAATTGCATCTTTATTCAAATGCAGCACTGAATGAGCCAGATGCATAGCCCACATGCATCATTTACAGGGACATCACGAAGAACATCAGGAAACTTCCATTCCCCTGTTGTAACAATGCTTTGGCGGAACGCCTGTTTACCTCCCTTTTTAAATGCCACTTTTGGAAGGAACATGCATTTGTAGGTTGCGCCTCAGAGCTGAGTAGTGTGGGGTTGCACCCATGAATTAGTGAATCTTCTACAAGTACTCCTGAAATCGACGTAAATGAAAACAGACTAAAAGTCACTGCCCGATTTGCTTTCCATGTTATGTTATCGTGTAAATAGATATTTGCGTTTTTTGGACTTTTTGGACCCTGTTGGAGCTCTACTGGACGCTCCCAATTCCCCCGGCCAGTTTGTGTAAAGTCCCAGCATGCTCTGCTGTCAAGCATCTTCCAGTGGAAACCCGTTTTTTAAAAATTGTTTTCAAAACATCTTTGTCAAAGAACCGGTAAATTTGGATGCGTTTTGCTCGTCCAACTCAAAGCCTTGAGTCAGGTGGCAGACAGAAGACTCCTTGTGTTTGTGTGCGACGTGCCAGTGAAAACGCACCGCGCAGCGGCCCCCATGATCGCTGCGCAACAATCCACTTACACAGAACGCAGAGCAGAGACCACAAACCGTCCAAATCGGAGTACGTCACTCTCATCAGATGCCAACACAGTTGTCTGTGTCTCACACTACGACCCTTTCAGTCCACACGTTTTAGACGTCGGCCTTCAGTTCACTGCTTCATTCAAGTTCTATGAACTTTTACATCCTCCTCTTTATCCTTGCCTTCTTCCTCCCAATGGCGTTTTTTTAATTGTTTTCTCACTCCTATCAGCGTCTGCTTTCCGTCCCTGCCTTTCATTTCCTGGACTCACCGAATGGGTTTATCTGTCCCCTCTCTCTCGATCTCAGGGAGTGTTTATCCAGCTGGTGCAGGCCAACTCCCCCGCCGCCCTGGCTGGCCTGCGCTTCGGGGACCAGGTCCTTCAGATCAATGGGCAGAACTGCGCCGGATGGAGCGTCGACAAGGCCCACAAGGCCCTGAAGGCCGCCGCCGAGACCCGCATCGAGCTGGTGGTCAGGGACAGGTGAGAGGCGAGTCCGACAATCACAGTGGCCCCACCATAAAAGTAGTCCTAATTTAACCACCTGAGACAACCTTTTGAGGCCTTCCCAGTGATCCTGAGCACCATCCATGAGGGTCTACCAGACCACCAGCTCCACACTCCTTTGACTTCTATTAGTCAAATCATGCAGGCAGCATTTAGAAGAGCCCATGATTCACATTCCAGAAGCAAATCAGAGATGGAAGATCTTTGGCTCCTCATGCTCAGAGTTTTCATCCCAGTACTTTGACCTCTGAAGTGAATGTTTGGCTCCCTCTGCTGGTTGTTTGTATTCGAGCTGCACAACTCTGCCCAAGTCATTTCCCACTATAACCTGAGTACTGTACTTATATTTTAAGGCCTGGAAACCTTCTTGTTCAATCATTGCAGCTATGACCTCTTTGTGTTTATAGACCCTTCCAGCGCACCATCACCATGCACAAAGACAGCTCAGGCCATGTGGGCTTCATCTATAAGTCTGGGAGAATCACATCGCTGGCAAAGGACGGCTCGGCCGCCCGCAATGGCCTGCTGACCGAGCACTACATCTGCGAAATCAACGGGCAGAATGTTATCGGACTTAAGGTCAGACCCCTGTTTTTTTGGTTGGTTTTTTTTTTTTGCTCTCCTCACACCACTGGATTCTCACATTGCAAAAAGTGAGACGAAGGTGTAAAATCAGAATGTTTTTGGTACGTGCCGCGATTCTCATTGAATGTTCCCTGGCTGGTTTTGAAGTTTGCATCAGGATGGCTGCTCCTGTTAAAGCAGTGAGCAGTAAAAGCGTTGGGGGGAAGTGCAGCGGCCTCTCAGTAAGTGCAGCAGTCTGAGTCTGTGAAGTGTTTAGCTCGTGGTCGAACTGTTCTGTATGGAGCTCTAGCGGATGTGTAGTTTCCGTTGGGCGCTGTTTCGATGTGGTTGTAGTTTTATCGTGTGTACTTTTTTCATGCAGTGAACCCTCGCGATCACACTGTTCACCTATTGTCGCAGACTTTGTTGCAGTGTATGAATGTGCATTGTGTTCCGCACCCTGATTGGCTGAGGGACTGTAGACCAATGTCAGGTTATTAGAATCTGATTACTAGCAATTATCAGGTTAGCTATTTGACTTAAAAGCACACTGAAACTTTCAGATTCTCTCTATTTAAAAGAACAAAAGATCAACCTCATTAAGAAAAAAAATTGGTATTTATTTTTTCTCCCTCCTGCCATAATATTAGACACACCCCTTTCAGATCCTCGTGCTTTTATTCGCCACATCTGTAGATGTTAGAAGAGCTTTGCTGTGATGCAAGCGGAGACAATGACTGATATGAATGTTTCACTCCACTGAGTTTTCCCCGCGTGTGTGTGTGTGTAAACACGCAGGACTCCCAGATCAAGGACATCCTGAGCACCTCCCCCACTGCCATGACCATAACCATCATGCCCAAGGTCATCTACGAACACATGATCAAGAGGTAACTCTTCAGCTTGCGCGCGCACACACACACACACACACACACACACACACACACACACACACACACACACACACACACACACACAC
>JASSRZ010000053.1:19587545-19601828 GCA_032164315.1 Malacoctenus gilli | reverse complement strand
GTGTGTGTGTGTGTGTGTGTGTGTGTGTGTGTGTGTGTGTGTGTGTGTGTGTGTGTGTGTGTGTGTGTGTGCGCCTCTCTCTCTCTCGCTCGCTCGCTCGCTCGCTCTCGCTCTCACGACCACTAGATGGCGTATAAGACCTGTTGTTGAACCACCAGTGGTTTCACTGTATTTGGCTGACACTAAGTGAACGCCTTGTTTTAGCTTCGCTCATTATGTCTAAGTGATCTACAAAGTCAAGCAATAGACGTTTATGTGTTCAGATCTGAGTTCAGTGTCTGTTTTTGTGCTCCACAAAGAAAGACGCAGACAGCCGGGTGGGTTTCCTCCATGCTCTTTAATATAGGGGGCTTTGGGTCAGTTTGTTTACAGTGTGGTGGCAGATGGAGTCGAGTGATTATCTTTGTACACACTACTATTGCCATTAAAATAGTTCATTTTACATGATGTTATCTGCAGATATCCATGATGTCAGCTGAATCACTATACAGAGGAACTTGAGTTGTCCTCGGTGGACAGGACATCTGTTCACATTAAGTATTAGTACATAAGCAAGGGGGGGACACAGACAGTCAGACAAGGAGTTGAGCATCAATACACAATCGTTTGTCCAGAAGGAAAAAAAAGGCGGGGAGGAGGGGGGCATTTTCCAGCTGCGTCTGTTTCCACAAGAAAATCCTCAGCATCATTCACATCCAAGAATATACTCAGTATATGATCGACTAGTCACCCACGCAAAACTCTCTAAAGTAAGAAGGTGGTGAGACGGGAGTGGGACAAAGTAGGGGGCAGCGTGGCCGGAGTCATCCGTGACAGAGCCGAACCCGAAGACGCATCTGCTGAGCTGACAGGATCGGAGTGGTCCAGCTTTAGCTTTTTGATTGGCTAAAACGACAACTTATCAGAAGCTAATAGTGCACCAGTCGGGGGCGCATAGAGGGTGCGGTAACTCCAGGAGGCTCGGATGACCCCCCCGCTACCAGCAAGCCTGGACACCAATGGACCGTTGTGTTGCCATGGCTACCGCAGCAGGTGTCCACAATAAAATGCTGGGTCTGGCGTTAATCTGGGTTGGATGTTGGGCGTCAACATGTTGGCACGCACAATGTTGGGTGGCCGAAAGACGAAATGACAAATCTGATATCAGGAACTGCAGTTCCCTCATTAGTCCCTGAAGGGGGTGCACTGTAAAAGTTCCAGCTCATAATGCAACACCTATGGGAAGCTGGAGTCGATTTTTCCACACATCATTTTGGATCCAGCAGTTCTTTGAGTGAAATGACACTGATTATGTGACAATAAAGAGAAGGACACTCCCCTGTCCACCCCCCCACCCCTCTATATTCTCACATGGCATCTCACAGGGTTTCAATATATGGCTTTTTTTTGCAAAGTAAATGTCGCCTCGTAACACACCAAACATTCAACAGAATCAAGGGAGACGAGAGCAGATCAGGAAAAAGTAACGATCAGGACAACTGACAGGGAGGGGCTGCAGCTCAACTGTCTGAGTGTTCGACCATAAAAGACGCGTTTCAGAAAAGATGGCAATGGTTACTAAACCTTTCCTTTTCCTGGGAAAACCCATTAAAACGCTGTGAATAATTCAATAAGCACAATAAGGAGGATTTCTGATCCTTTTTACTGCCCCTTTTTTACATCAGATTTTATTCACGTGTCAATTTAAACCTAAATCTTTGCAGAACCAGCATGCTTTTATTTTGAAATCTCCTGCTTGGTGTACAGAAACTGGGACAGTGGTGTTTCTTTCATACCTACTCAGCTCCATTCTAAACGGTTTAAGGGCGTGTCCATTTGCTGGGGGAACAGGAGCACGGGAAGGGCTGTTTGGAGCACGGGAGGGGCTGTTCAGGCTGTTTGGGGCTGTTTGGCAGCCTGGAAGAAAGGTTGGAAACCGCTGTTCTGAAGCGTTCTTTGCATTTGGTGTGTTGTGTCACGATTGACACCAACAACGGGCAATAGGGTTAATTTCCTGCCTCGAAATCGGATCTTTCTTTCGTCTCGGGCGGCCTCAGCTACACAAAACAGTCCCCCGCAACACAACAGACCAACACAACAGACAGGCCGGACTCCCTTGTACAATCTCCACTTCAAGTAATTGCTTTGGAATTCGTAAAGTGAACAATAGTGCAAAATGTGTCAAACAAAATGTCAACAAAAATATTAAGCCAGCATGTTTGCTCATAAAATAAATAATTAAAAAAACAGGTTAGTTGGTTTGAGCTTTTTTTCTTTTTTGCTGGTTCTTGTTAGATTCAGTGGTTTCTAAGCAACAGCTTAATTCACCATGGACAGATTATATGAGCATCACCCCTGTGTTTGACAGAGAAAGTTTCCTCCCACTTTAAGGGGTATTCAAGTCATTCTACCGACTCCTCTTTAAGGGTCGACAAAGTTATACCTCTTTAATGAAGACTTTCAGTATTTATTTATGTTATTAGATTGTTTCTTTCCTGTTTATTTCCAAGTTGATTCAAATCACTTTGTCTTCCCTAGCTGCTTCTGTTGCACATACTTCATTGAATTATGTGAGGGTCTCTTTTGGTTGCTGTTGTCCTTGGTTTTGTTTGTCTAGTTATCCTTTTGTTGTTTCACACCTCTGCTCTTTTTGGCAACTGTAGTGGTTGCAGCTGCCATTACGTTTAATTGTCATTTCAAAGAGGTGAAACTCAACCAAATAAGTCTTTTTGTGTTGTGTTTTGGGTGGGTTCATGTCTATGATGTAAACATCATCAGAGGCGTTTACATTTCTGTGTGACGTCTCATTGTAGGTGTTTACATTTTTGTAACATCTCTTTAAAGGTGTTTACATTTCTCTAACGTCTCTTTATAGGTGTTTACATTTTTGTGTGATGACTTTTTGTAGGTGTTTACATTTCCTCATAACTGCATCATTTCAACTGATGATGTCTGGTTGGCTGAAGCCAGATAATCGGGTGAAACTGTAGGTGTGTTTACCTGTTATTGATTAATTCTTTATTTACTGTTTAGTGCTTAAGAGTGCAGGTTCTGTTTTTATTGTTTTGTGTCATACTCCTGGTTTTCTTCATTCAACTGAACTATTGCAGCAGCAACTTTAAATGCCCCCCTTTATAACAAGTGGCCACCAGGGGCCTGCTCAATAATCTGTCCACATCCTTCTGATTCAGCACTGTCCACTCCTGGTCCTGGAGGGCCACGGTCTTGCACGGTGTCCCAGCTCCAACACCTTAATGCAACGAGCTGCTCTTTAGGAGGATTCAGAGGAGAGTCGTGGTGATTCTGATTGGATTCAGGTGCATCAGAGCAGGAACACAATGAGAATATGGAGAGCGCAGCCCTACAGGACCAGGAGTCCTGCACACGTCTCCTCCAATTCATCCCGTTCTTTCAACTAAAAACAAGAGTTTCTGCTGTGTTTTTCCACGTCTCACTATATTGCACACATTCAACACAAAAACAAACAAAAAAACGCCAACAAACCCTGATCCCTCAAAGTGATTACAAGCCTTTACCTTAAGAATGTACATCCGGAGCGTCTACTGACACACGGCACTCCTTGTCGAGGAAAAATGTGTTACGAAGTGATCGACTAAAGCCGAGTAATTCGGAGTGGCTGACTAACTCTTTTACAGTAGACTTGGAAATACACACACTACCAGAGTGACAGTTTTAAAAACTACACAAGAGCGAGATGTTCAGCAGAAATTTACAGCACGGATCTAAAAGTGAGCAACAACTCCGTTCGTTCGGGCCAAAGCGTCGAAACTGAAGCCTCATTCACAACCTGGACCAAAGTGTTCTGGGGAGAGTACGGGCAAGACATAGTTACTGAGGGGTGACGAGGAGAGGGCGAGCCAATAAGGGCGTGACAGGTCAGCTGAAGTGTCACAAAACACGAGAAGAAGATTGTTGAAGACAACAGACCATGAGTCGTTGGTTCGGATCGGATCACATCGTCCAACTCGCTTGGTCACTACGGCAACAGCCATCAGCAAATTTGGTTCTATCGGCAAAATTTCACCCCCTAATCTTGCGTTCTCAAACCAATGCAGGGGACAGAGAAAGAGAGACATGCCTCTGTTTAAGATAGCAAACAGGAAAGTATTCAATAATGTGCAGTATTTCTAAGGCATGTCATTCGTATGATGACCGTGCGTCACATGTACGTCTTACTGGAATCAAGGAATAAAGGCCTTGTGAGAATCATGTGTTTCAGCTTTTTCGCAAGAGCCACAGAATTTGCAGCCCATAGCAGCATGTACAGAGGTTGTGATTGAGGTGTCAGGTTGTTTGTATCTACAGACAATTTCAATGTGAAGGCCCGCCTCTTTTTTTTCTGGGCGTCCAACCACGTGGGACTTTTCCATGTTGGAGGGGACAGAAGGCTGGGTTCTTTCTGTAAGCTCAGGTGAGATTGCCTTAAATGCAATATAAAAATGTATCTTTAATGCTGTTCTAATAACTAACAGGACACACAGAAGACCACACACACACACACACGTACACGCAGACACACACGCGCACACACACACACTCTTGAAATGAGAGTAAAACAACATTTTTCTAGCTATTGACCCTGCGAAACGTTAAGACACTCAAAAAGTTTGACGTGTTTCGTCACAATATCTTGCGGAGCTTTAAAGGATCGTCTTTCTGTTCAAGCGAGGTGAGTTATTGGCTGTAGTCCCACATATAACATCGACACATAAAAGTGCAATCAAAGTTTTGCTCCAAAATTTGTGTCTCATCATGAAAAAAAACACAGTAAGGACTTCTTGACAGTGGTTCTTCAACCGGTGGTCCAGGAAATCCCAATGATAGTGGTCTATGATAGTGGAGGGGGGGTGCTTGGCTTGCTCGAAGCTTGTCAAAGTGACATTTCTACAAGAAAACCATCATGAGACACTTAACAGATTTTGGAGCGGGGCTTGGGAATGAGTGTGTTGGTGTGTGTTGGGAAAGTCGAAGGCCCCTATATGAGTTCCTTGTGTTTTTCTCATTCCAATTCTGGAACCAAGGTCCTCATTGACTGGGGGAAAAAACTATGAGAATGTGTACTGTAATTATCCAAAAGCACATGAGAATTTTTCTCCCTTGAATTAATTGCCAGTAACTTTGGGGATATGGGTGATGTAATCAGAATACTCTTCATGTAGAAACACAATCAACACAGCAAAGACAGACACACAAATCTCGCGTTTCGCAAAAACAGCAGAAAGTTTTCTAGCTTTTGAGCGTAACATTAGCATTCGACTGGAACCGATGTACTTAGTAATTAACAGCTTTCAAGGAGGTTTCGTTTCCCCGTCTGTGAGCTGTTCGCTGCTTTTTGCATGCTAGGTATTAGCCGCGGCTGTTTCACTTCCGCATGTTCTTCTACTAGTAGTTTATAGACACAGTTCTTTTGTTTCTAACAGACAGTTTATTATATGTAATTCTCAGCCCATGCTTTGTGTAGTCAAATGCCAGGTTCATCCAAAGTTGAGATGAGCTGCTTAAAGGCTTTTATTTTGGAAAAAAATGTCAGTTTCATATAGTCTTTGCCCTCTTTGCATGTAACACTTCTTATTATTTAGTTTGAACCATATCAATATGTTTGCATACGTTTAAGTCTGAAAATGTTTCCCACAACTTTCTTCCGTTCATCGACTTGCAAGCAAAGTGCAGAAAAGAAGTACCCAGAAACCGCAATCAAATACTATTCACAGTAGTGGTTGGCAGCTGGTCAGGACTTTCCAGCTGGTGTCAAATGATTGGTGATATTCTGCTCGACTACAACTGACCAAATGTCCACTGGACACAGTAGGCACAGTAGACACAGTACCAGTAGGTCAACTTATGGTTACCAGCATACCTAATTTTCCTTCCAAATGCTCAACTTGACAGATGGCAATCATTGGGAACTGTGTTCATTGTGTTTCTACATCCTTGATTGTATAATGTTACCACTTGCTCGCAGACAATTAAACGTGCACTTTAAAATAAAACGGATTATCTCTCATTCATGAACCAAAGAGCAGCTCTGCGACATTGTCCTTACTTGGGTCTCTATGCATCCACGATTATTCATACACAATTTGTCCTTCAGGCACACATTCACCAACAAGTGACAAGAGTTGATACATTGACAGATTAGTGAGTTTTTTCAACATTTTTCCCTGCATTTAAGTTAAAAATTAACAATCGGCATCGAACATCCAAGCACAGGTTGCTCATTTCCTTCAACTTGTTCAGGTTTCGCACAAGCCAGTTTGGTTGGACATCTTGGTAGCAACAGCAAGGGACCATGAGGTGACAAACAATGAGGAGCAGGACTAAACAGAACAGAGCTTACCGATCTGGGGTCTCAGCCCCCGGTACACCTTTCCTGTTCCTTGTTCTCCTTCTCAGCTCTCAACCTTCAGGAGCTCCACAGTCCCTGCGGTAGATCTCTCCCCTACACTCCTCGCACTGAAGTCATCTTCCAAGAAGTCAGACCCAATTAAGGGGGGGAGGTCGCTGTAAAAGGACAAGTGAGGCGCTGGACGCACACATACCTTTCACATCTGTGATCCCCCCAGGTCTCCCCCGCCCGCGGGGTAATGCCTCAGCCCTCCGCCGCGGCGCAATGAGTGCAGTGCGACGGTGCAACAGCCCCTCAGCAGTGATCCTATGTGGTACATGGGCTGGCCGTCCCGGACAGGTCCGCGGCAGAGCCAGGCTACCGTCGGCACCACTGGGATGGCCACTGCTAACAGATCTACCAGGAAGTGGCGACTCCAGTAGCTCTTCTGGACCGGTCCGGAGGCAGCCGCCCCATCATCTTCTGCTGCGGCATCTCCCGTTGCACCTTGTTCTTCGGCAGCGTCCTCGTCCTCTTCATCATTCACTTCCACCACGAGGACTCCAGCTATCTCCTCGTGGGATGTAGATCTCCTTGGCTGGGATGTGTGCGGCTGTTCTGCCACTGGAGATGTACCTGGGGAAGATGGTCTCAACTCAGTTGTTTCCACCTGCGTTGATTCTGCTGGTCGACCAAGTTCCTCAAGTCTGTCCACCACATCAAAGTTTTCAAGTGTTGTGCCCCCCTTTTGGTGTTCCCCAGAGCATCCTTCAAGGTCCAACTGTCTTTGCCCAACTTCTGGAACCTCTGGTCCATCGCAGAGTTGTTCTTGCACTGGCACAGTTAGGCTCCCCTCACCATCAACTTCCGTCCCTTCCTTTGAGCTTACCTGGATCTGCTGCTCTTCTACTGAAGGTCTCACTTCAGTTGTTTCTTCCTTCTGCTGTGTGGTAAATGCTTCATTCTCTACCGTCTCCTTCCCTTGTTTTTCCTCTCCCTCATCTCCTCTGCTACTCTCACCTGAAGGAGTCTCCATGGAACATGCCACAGTGGCCGAACGCGGTAACGATGGGACCAGCGGCGTCGTGGAGGCTGGGATAGGCTCCGTGGCCGTGCTCATGACCGTTGCAGTGGTCATTGAAGTGGTGGTGGTGATGGAGTCCAACTCCTCTTCCCCCTCATCGGACATCCAGGTTGAAGTGGGGCTGCAGGCCTGAGAGCGAAAGGTGCGCTGTTCTGCAATGGTGTCCAGATCCGAGGGGTACCCTGCTGTTGCAGGAATGGGGCAACTCTCGGTCTGGATGCCGGCCTCCCTTAAGGGGTGCAAGTACAAGTGGTGGTGGGAGAGGCATGGGTGGCTCATGCAACCCACCCCACCAAGACCACAACGGTAGGGGGCTAGTCGTTCGCCCGTGCACAGCTTCTCGTAAGTTGATGAGTGCGGCACAGAATGTGACACTGGGTTAGAGTAATGGTGAGGGAAAGAATGAGGTAAGGTGTGGGAGTAGGTGTGAGGCAGGGAAGTGGGCAGAGTGTGAGGACTTGGGGTGGAAAGGGAGTTGGGCAGGGAATGGGGTAGAGTGTGGGCAAAGTTCTGCGTGTAGGAGTTTAGTAAAGAGGCCGTTTCCTCCGAGAGGAAGGCGGCCTCGAGCAGAAGGTCCGCTCGGCTCGGGACGCTGCTCTCCCCACAGCACACAAAGCCGCTGTCCTGGGTCCCGTCCCCGGACAGACAGGGGAAGTCTGTTCCATTGCTGTTACGGTCTGCCAGCGCCTGGTCACTCAGCTTGGTGTAGGTGGAGCTTCGGGTCAGAGACCGAGCTGGGGAGCCGTCACAAGAGCAAGACCCTCTCCCTCCTACCGTTAGTTTCGGTGCCCCACCGGGGCTTTCGCCTGACACAGACGCCGGCGCTGAACCCCCAACACGGGTCCGGTAGCCCGGGATGGTCTCATTCTCCTTGGCTAATCCAGCTTGGGCCAACTCCATGCTAAGCAAAAGGTTCTCCAGTTTGTGGTTCTGTACGTTGATGTCCTGAAAGTACTTCTGAACGCCTACGTCCCCGCTGAGGCCCCCGGCATCGCTGAGCCTTGCACGAACGGTTTCAACTGCCTGCTTGAGCTGCTGGATTTCCTGTCGGGCCTCCTTCAGAGCCAGCTGAGCCTCCACACGGTGGCACTCCTCCTCAACCCAATCCTCTTGCATCCTGTAAAGCTGACCCCTCAGCTCATCGATCTCAGTATCCCTGCGAGCGGATTAAAGAAGTTCAAACAAGTCAAGCAAAATTTCCAGTAAAGTTTCTGGTATGCCCTCCTTTACACCCAGAATCTCACCTGTCCTGCAATGTGGTCATCGTCTCTTTTAGCCTGGCCCGCAAGTGTCGGATGCACACCTCCTTCTGCTGCAGGGGTGTGAGGTACTGTTCCGGTGGAGGGGGGCGAATCCCATGGTTGTCTGTACATGAAATGTACTTCTGGTGGCGTCTAGTACAAACGGGATAAGAACACATGGTAGAAATCAACGCCAGCCTTTTTCAGAAGCGATCCAAACTTTTTGGGGGTATTTTTCTCTAAAAAATCAGTTTGCATCCTGAGCTGATGAGATCCAAGAGAAGACCTTGACTTAAACTTTACATTTAAATTACAGCACTTCATCTGTTTCAATGCAAAAAAATATTCACACCCTGGTGTGTCTTTTAAATGTGGTGTTTGAGAACCCACCATGAGTTTAGATTTCTTCTAATGGGTCAAAAACTTGCAAAAAAAGGTCAATTGTCCAATAGTGTCCTAAACTGTGGGAATTGTTTGTGTATGTGTTTGTAGGTATCATTGGTCTTTGAGGCGGGCAACACACGAGAACCAGGGAGCCGCGATGCCTTACCCCTTGGTGGGACTGCAGTCGCTGCCTTTACAAGAGCCTGAGTTGCTGCTGCTGCTGAGGGAAGTGTTGCCGTAGGGATCCCTGTTGCTGGGCACCGCCGGCGTCCGCCTGGGTCAAAATTGAGACGAGACATGTTCAACGCGCCCCCTGCCCTGATGCAGGCATCTTATACAGCCTGTGGACATTGAAGAGGGAAGCTGGAGGACAAACTGAAAACCGCATCATGAAAAAGAAAAAGCCACAAATCAAATCGGACTCTCGGCATGCCAACACGACACAGACCACGGAGACACGTCACAAACACGAAGGACAGCTTATGAGACATACGGTCCCCTCACAGCTGAAGGTGAAGCTGAAAAGCCAACTTTTGGGAAATGGACAGCATTCCTCAACAAGTCACAACAGAAAACACAAAGACAATACAAAAGGCCAAACTCCACGGGATGTGTAAAAAAAAGAAAGAAACAGAACTCTTGAGACGTTTCCGAATGTGACATCATGGAACTAAATCAGAGCAGTGCAAAGAGGACAAGCCATTCCCATGCTTCATCAATGTTCATCAGGAGGACTTGGGGACGGACCGGGAACGAGGGGTGGACGGAGAGTTTGTTGAGCGGCCATGGCGGTCCGGAGACTTGGTCGAAGCATATCCTTTGGTTGGCGACTTGGTCGACGCAAGGCCCTTAGTTGGACGCATCGAGACCATGTAACCAGTCTCCATGGGGACATAGTCTAGCTCTATGAACCTGCAGTAGTCAAACCTGGGCCGGGCGAGAAATGAGAGGGGCGTTAAATCAAACGGCAGCACGGCGGAGGACTCGCAACAATACGCTGACAACAAGGCATTCATGCTGTGAGCGCCCGCACACAGCTCAGCCGTTGTGCGGCGTGACTGTGGATCAGTCCGAGCAGGATGCATAGCAGGGCGGATGCTGAGTATCGACAAGCACTCAGACGGTGAAGTGGCCCTGGAGACGTGACTCTCTAAAAAAGCTCCGCTTTCACAGCTGCAGCTACTCTCATCGGGAGCCAAACTGTGGCCCGACACCCCCTTACTGGTGTGAGAGAAGCCGATGTGAAGAAGTGCAGAGGAGCCAAAGCTGTTTCCTTCAAACATTTTTATCGAATTTCACTGGAGGTACCAAAACAAAACTGTTGAATAGGTCTAGCAGCAGGTTCTCATCCCTATCTAAATTTCACAACTTTGTATTTTTCCAGGATGTATTGATAAATCGCTACCAGCATAAACAGATTGATGATGAGTGAGTTGATCTGGAAAAAAAGACCTTGAGTTTCCAACTACGACGGCTGCAGGAGGGTTCCTAATTACTTTCAACCTCATTTAACAACAAACGATTCAGGGCAAACAAGTACATAGGTTGACTAACTCGGGTTTCATCAACAGAGACCCTTCTGAAGGCCTTATGTGTAAAGTGTACAGCTCACCCTTGGGTGGTACAAAGACACATAATACAAGTTACAAACCTAAGTTCTACTCACTGACCATTGATTTCTAATTAAATCAGAGCCCAGCTTAAATAAAACTGGTAAGCGGCTTCGTGGCTGTGATGCTGAGTCAGCAGCAACGCACTGGCCATTAAAAGCTTGTGGCTCTTCTAATATAAGAAAAGTGTGTCACTAGCAAAACTTAAAGGTTAGAATTTGGCAACAAGACGAGAGAAATAGCAAATGCACAGAAGGCCAGATCATCAGACTTCAAAGAACAGTCAGATTTGTGAAAGAATTTAAATCTGAATATAAAGTAGAAATGCTGCACTGCAGTGAAAAAAAAGTAATGTTCCCATCAAAGTATTCAGATGTTGCTCAGAGAAACAGCTTGTTTTTCCTCCCGATTCAAGTCTTCTATTAAAAATGATGGAGACAAGACACCCCTAATCCTTCCCATACACACACATGCACACGCACGCGCGCGCGCACACACACACACACACACACACACACACACACACACACACACACACACAAACACACAAACACACATACACACACACACACACCTGCTGAAGAAATCTCCCAGTATTGAAATAGAAAAGGGGGAACTGTGATTGGGGACTTTTGACAACCATTATCAGCGCTACGAGCAGGAAGCAAGATGAGGGGTTTTGATGTGAACTGACATGATTGATGTCCAATTACTGGCCACCACAGAGTGAGGAGGTGGCAAGCAGGGGACAGTAAGAGCAGCCAGGGGGAGAGGGGTGAGGGGGTGGGGGGTGGGGGGGACATCATACACAGGACACAGTAACTCTATGACGCAGCGATGTTGTCAGACCCATTGGATACAGAGGGAAGTAATCTGGCTTTGTGAAGTTCGTCACTGGATAGTGTGTCACCTCAAATTAGACTCTGAGCCTGAGTGGGAAGTCCAACCGAACTGGGAACGAAGCTTCTATTGCAGAAATTGATAGAAAGTGAGAGAAGTGAAGCTGAACAGTTTGGAAGACTTCGTTTTGAGGGTCTCTGCGGGCGCGTTGAGTCATTGTGTCTCGTGTCACATGTGAAGGGGGAGGCCAGATATTGACTGGTCAACGGTCTGTTTGAGGATCAATATATGACAAAAAGAAAAAGCCCCGTGAAGCGCATTCTCATTCGTGGCGATGGCGGGGGTCTTTGCTGGGGGGAAGGGGGGTTGCGGCTTGATCCAGGGGGCTGCGATGGGCCAGCGATCACTGGTGATCGCAGTGTGTTTCCACAGCGCTGCGTAATGTCACCCGTGCATGTAGCCGCTAAAGAGTCCACGCTGTCGCGCAGCGACTGGTACCGAGAGAGTGAAAGGTACCCTCCACGCCCCCACCCCCCATCCCAACCCTTCCTGGTGCTCGTGTGACGTTCACTGCCTTGGTGGTCAGGACCAGACGGGGTTGTGCCAGGGCACCGGCGGACTGTCACGACACAACAACACGCACAGCTACCCATGACAGAAACACCGAAATTTTTCTTTTTCTCCTTCTGGTGGTGCTCTTGATTTTGGACTCTCGTGACCCCCCCAAACATAATGCAAATTTTGAGGTTGAAACATGTGCTATGACCTCATTTTTGGAGGAAGGTTTTCACAGTTTATGTGGACGACCTCATGTAAAATGCACTATACTGATCCAAAGTTTTGGAGCTGATCAGAGCTCCTTCTGCGTATTGTGATCTATACTTAAGCCACCAGATGGTGCTGAAAGCAAAACGCTGGAACTTTTGCCTTTAGCATTTATGATTGTTCTAAAACTTGACCATTGACATGATTGCTCATTGAGCGTTTGATCCAATATGAATGAGCGCTGATGTCGAAAGAGGATGTAAGAGGAGCCTGCTTCTTGCTGAGGTTTTGATCTCCCTTTATTAGGAATTGGTGCCAAACCCAACAGGTACCAAAGGGATTGAAGTACCGATATATCAGCAGGAGAAAGAAGCAGCTTCTAACCCCTCTAATCACTGTCTGCTTACGCCTTTATTGAACCCTGAGCATTCGAGCTCCAGCTGTGCTGTTGTTGGTCTCCAAGCACCGGCCGGTGGTCTTAGTGGCTACAGTGCACGTGCGAGCTTTGCCTACAGCTACCGGGCATGCTCCCTTAAAACTGTAACTCTGGTGTGTCTCACGCAGGAGGCGCAGGCACAGGAATGGCCACCGGCGCTGTGGCCGCTGGGGCGGTCGTTCCCGCCACCGCCGCCGCCAACGCCCCCGACGCCGACCCCGTGGCCGGCTTGGGAGCCGGCACGGGCGAGGACGCCAATATTTGCTGCAAGCGGCGTTTGGGCTGCAGCGCCTTCAGGGGGTTGAATCTGGGGAGGGAAAGAGGAGGACACCACAGCTCCAGATCGATCCATCTGTAGTTACACCTCAACCACATAAGCCGCAACGAGACATCCGGGCTCCTGTTTCGAAAGGGCAAGTGTCGGGCTGCGGTATTTATATCACATTATCCACCGGCCGGACCACCGACGTAGACTCTCTGCGTCTGAGGAATCTGTGTGCAAAGCTTGGACAGAAGACGTGAAGAAGCCGCCTGCTATCGCAGCTTCCAACACCTGTTTACCGGCAAACAGCCAGAGGGAGGTTAGTTACTGAAAGAGAGAAAAAACATCAATACCCAGTGAGCCGGGGCTCGGGTTACTGGCTGCTCATGACGGGAGACCGAGCGGGCCGCTTCAGGTTTATTCCTGACCGTATCGATAAAACCACAGGGAAGCTAAGTGAAGTAAGAGAACAAAGATGTGTCAAAATTCTTGGACATACACACACATGCACGCACGCACGCACGCACGCACGCACGCACACAGGGGGCCAAGTTTTTTGTTCTTCTCATTTAATGGCAGTTCAATAAAGTTTTTCTGAATAAATACCAAACATAACAAAAAACTGCGTCACCAACTCGAGGTCAAAAGGTTAACTGCTCTATTCAGTGACACCCCCTGCTCAGGCGACCTGCATCGAGTCTTAAGACTACACAAAACAGGGTCTTTAAGTCCGACTGAGTTGACCTACCGGCGCGAGCCCGATGCAGACCTCCGATTGGCTGGAGCAGGGGCCGACATGGGGAGCCAGGGGAGGTTCTTGAGTCACCTTAGGTGTCGTCTGGTCCCCCCTCTCTCTCTCTCTGTCCCTTCAGCCCAGTGGTGAGAAGCCTGGAGCCTGAGGAAGGAATGACAACAGAGGGTGAGCAGCGAAGGGGGGACCCCCTGAGTCTGTCGGGGTGAGGAGCGGAGCACCCAGAGGCGTCTGAGAAGGAGGCCAACGTCACACTTTAAACACTGGAACTGGAGGGGGGGCTCGCCAGGTTGTGTCGTCATGTATTATGAATGATAATGATCCTCCTCTGCTGCTTCCTGGGTGTGTTTCCTATCTGCCTCTCAGCTCAGATTCCTGATCATCCTCTGTGTGTTTATTTCAGGATGTTTCAGCAGCAGAGGAACAACGGTAGCCTGATTCAGTCTCACGGCCTCGTTCGTGTTGGGGTGAGACATTTTCGAGACAATCGGTCAACCTGTTTTGTGGCACAAAGTAGTGCTCACTCTCCATATATATATATATATATATATATATATATATATATATATATAAAAAGTCATATAT
>JASSRZ010000053.1:19573594-19587445 GCA_032164315.1 Malacoctenus gilli | reverse complement strand
ACACACACTCACACACACACACACACACACACACACACACACACACACACACACACACACACACACACACACACACTAAAACAAACATAAACCCCTGGTGTTGCAGGCTCCGTTCAGTGGTGTTTGATTACCAGCTCTGGGGAGAGGAGTCGATGCCAGTTGCCCCGTGCGAGCCACCCTTGTTCCAGAGGAAAGCCATGAGCTCCGCGACTCCCGTCGCTTTTCTCTTCCTCCAGGGCAGCTTTTAGCTGTCAGGAGCGGACTTTAGAAAAAGGTCAGACACTGTGCTGCGAAACAGCGGCAGGGTCCTCCTCATTGTCAGCAGCGTCCTCGCATATCTGTGTGAGGTCGCAGAGTAACAGAAGAAGTGGGAGCGTTCGAATGTGCGGCGCTATACTTCATGCATTCACCAGTCACACCACGTTTTTTTCTGTTTGAATAATAAACGATCAGCATATATTGGAGTGGGTGTTTTGACAAAAAAAAGAAAAACAAGCAAATCCATTTGATATAGAATTTTTGTCAGACCAACCGAACGGTTCTCGCGCTTCATTTCCACACCAGCAGCTCGCAATTATTGAGTTTTAAAGGCTGCCGCTCATAGCTGAGAGGTGCTGCTGCCATCTAAAATATGCCTGCACCTCGAATTATTTCAGACATTTTGATCGATTATTTTTACTATGAAGAATTATTTTATTTTAATTTATTTTCTTGATTTTTTTTCATTATTTTTACTACAAAGAATAATCAGCTTGTTTCCCCCCCCACCTGACTTCTAAAATCTACCTTATTTGTATGATAATTCATTTGTAAAAGTTGTTTTGTTGTCTAAAGGTTAAAAAATAAAGCAAGTTATTGATTTGAGATCTAAGTAATTTGAAAGGGACCTTGCTTTATTATACATCCATGGTGCACACATGGGCCGAATTCCAATTCTCTTCCTTAACCCTCAACCTAAATCCTCAACCTGAACCCTCAAAACCAAATGTTAGCAGCTAGAAATGGAACACTTCTTAAATGCAGATACTTCCTCAGTCTGTAGGGGACAGCATTACGCCAAGCCGGCGTTGAGTCTGCCAAGTTAGAAGAGAAGAAGGCGTAGCAACAGCAGAGACAGTACCGCTGCAGGCCGCTATTGACAAAAGATCATAAAATAAAAATAAAACTTAAGCAACAATGAGGTAACTAATCCAAAACATGGGCCTAAACTCAGAGAATACAATAATGCAATACAGGCTTTTCAACTTAATTTCATAAGAATGGGGACAGCACTTGCACCTCGCAGGAGTGCGCATTTTGAGGAATGAGGGTTAAGGTAAGGTTGAAGATCAAGGAAAGAATTGGAACGCATCCAGTGTCTCACCAGGTTGCAGACAAGTTTATCGTCTTGTGACAAATCTGGTTTCCCAAAAGCAGGATCTCGTTGTTGCAACACAGTAGGACAGCTGTCCCCTGACCCCCACTTTGCCTCCAATTCTGACTTTAAACACCACGCGAAGGGCAATCAGCCTCTGTCCCGCCACTTTAGCACCTTGGGACCGGCAAAAGAAGTGTGATTGCGCAAAGTGGACGTTTTCCTGAGAAGTCGCTGCCTCACTGCAGGTCTGCTGTTTTCTGCCTGGCTTTTCACTGCCTGTCATCCCCCCTACCCCTCCAGGTTTGTTTTTCTCGTCAAAGTTTTTTCTGTGTTTCTGCACTAACTGTCCACAGTAGGTAAAGAGGCTGCATGCAGCTGAAGCGACCAACCTGCCGGGAGACGGAGCAGCTGTGCCACTCCAGTGAAAATGATGGACGTTGAAATGAAACAAACCCTCGAGGCGGACCTCTCGCCTGGAGGAATTTTGGGATCCAATTAACTGGGATATTTCCAGGAATGTGTGCTGCCCCTGGTTTACTGTTTTTCACAGGATCCGTCAGTTATTTTTTTTATCTAGTGAGTGCATTTTATCTCTGCCTCAAGCCTCATCTTTAAACGCCACGTGAGTTTTTAAATGCATAAACACATAGATGACTTTGCAGCACCTGATAATGTCCGAAAAAACAGAAAATCTCGAAGTACTCTATGAGCTGGCCTGAGTATTCAGGTGTATCTTTACACAGTTCAGTACTGAGGCAGAAGTTTCTTACTGTTCATAAACTTAAGAAACGACTTACCGAACTGCATTTTTGAAAGTGTTTTCTTTTGTTTATCTCTTTTGAGGCGATTCCTCTGTGTGGTCACACTTGTGGTACTCGTACCAAACTCTGAAAGAGCCTAAGAATACACGTTGTGTACTTCTCTTGAAGTGTTTTTGACTGTTTTAACTTGAGAGCCACGGGCCTTCATAAAATATGAATTGAAAACAGAAGGAACCACAAGTATCCATAAAAAAAGCTCAGGTAAAATACAGCTTCCCACCACTTGGTGGCAGGATTTCGACAGTTGTTTAACCAGCCTAAATAAGGAAGCAGAAGAAGACCGCGCTGTCCGCCGTTGGCCAATACTTAGCAGTGAACAGAAAGTATGGAGAAGTTCTTAAAATGCAAAAATGAAAAAAAGTGAGAAACCCCCACTCTGAAAGGGTTAATCTTTTGCACAAGTACAACTCTGACTTCCTTAAGTATGCCTTCGTGAATGTGGGAAGTGTGACAGAGCTGGATCCCAAAGTGTGGAATGTGGAATAATGCTATCCAACGGTTCTGAATGGGCCCTTGACCACTTTGTACTGCAAAAATTGGGCCTCAAGGTTAAAAAAAAAGGTTCAAACCCCTGTTTTAGAGGGCATCGGACCTCGTCTTTCCCACCTTTCCCACACGGTCGCAATTGTTTCACTTCGCTTCGAAACGTGTCCAAGGAGGCTACAGGCAGGGTTGCACCAGACCCTCTCCTTGCGCTGCTATGTATGTGCATCATCGGTATTCATGCAACACTTTTCCGCTCACACATCCAATTTTCAGAAGACGCTGGTGATGTTTTCTACTAGTAAACAGGACACCATAATCCCACATGCATTGAATTGCAATCTGTGCCATCCAGCACATTGCTGTGGGCTGTCTTGCAATGCTCCAGGCTGATTCCTTTTGCAGTCCCCTATCCACATGACCGGTCTGAGAGTGGAGTGTGAACCTTTTTTCCTCGGGTGATTAAAATCAGGAAGCCAAATAACATTTGCCGAATACAGAACAGAACGCTCATCTTATTGCTCACTGTGACTCAAGGAAACAGAAAAAAATATTGCCAAACATCAAACTCTTTCAATTTTAGCATCTTTCAAGAATCTAGATGACAGAAACCGAATCAAGACTCGTCATTTTCGTCCTCAGCTCCTCAGCAAACAGTCCACCAGCACACTCCAGCTTTTCTTAAGGCTATTTGGGGGTCTTCATGTAGTTAGGGCCATAGTTAGGAGGAGTTTGGTCTTCGATCCAAAAGTTGGAAGTTTGATCCCCCACTCCTTATCCTGTTGAAGTGTCCTTGAGTAAGACACTGGACCCTGAAATTGCTCCCAGGCAGCAAACCGTTCGGAGCGGACTCCGATCTCGACTCCGATCTCGACTCCCTGGTTTTTATTTCGGTCAATTAATTCAGTACCCGTCTCACTCAGAGTGTTTATTCGCAGCTTCAGGAAGTCACAGCACCATCTGTGGAGGCGGAGTCAGACGTGGGTGGTTAGAAGTTCTGCCTCCTCTTCTCCAGACAAGATGAGGAGTCCAACCTGAGTGTGAAGTTGATGGTTTGCCGGTCCACAGAACACAGCGGGGTTCCACAGAGACGATGAACTCACGGTAGCTTCACACATCGGGCAGCATCACATGGTACACACCCCAGTGTCCCCCCCCCCACACACACACACACTTCAGGATGCTCACCTGGGCACAATTAGCAATTAGTGCTCAGTGAGAGAGGTAAGGAAGGTATGGGGAAACATCGGGAACGAGGGAAGTGCTGCGGAGCTTCACTGCCCCCCCCCCCCCCAGCAGGTTCCTCTCACCAGCATCCTTACAGTGCGGTTGCCCTTTCTTGCCTCTGTTTGGGTTGTAGCAGGTCACATTCTGTTTACTCTCTCAGTATGGACCCCCCCACCCCACCCCCCCACCCTCTGATTCCCCCCATTGCCCAATTCTGGTATCTGCCCTTTTACCAGCTATATGACTTTTGGACTTCATTTTCAATCATTTCAAAGAAAAACACAACGGAACTGATATTTTCGGTGTCATATTCATCTCGTTTTTTTCCATCATGTCCCTGAGTTGATCCTTGCACTCTCCTTCATTCCTCCAGGAGCAGGTCTCAGGCTGCAGCCTCAGCGGACACCGATGTCTTTTCTCCGCGGGCACCTCGTCCGGCTCTTCCTCCAGGACGCTTTTTTCCTCTCTTGAACTGCCACTTGCGGACAAAACATGTTGAACAGTTGAGTGAAATCACTTTTTATTACGGACACCCTTCAAATTGGATTCTGGGAAAAAAAAGGCCGTTATGAACTCTGAAAAGTACAAACAGATACAAGCATATACTTGGCGATATTTACAAATTGTTTCTTCGACTTTCCTGCTGTCGGACAAAAGTTTGGCCCACGATCAAAACCAAGACATGCAGGAGAAGGGTGGGGGGTAGGAAAGGGATCTCTCGATAGGAGTCGTCCGTGCAGCAAAATGCCAAGTCTTTGTTCACCTTTTTTTTCCCCTCCTACCCATCTCTTTCCTCCTTGCCGACATCAAAACCACGGCGCACACTCAAAATAGCACAAAGCAGAGTTACATCACAACTGGAGCCACGACAAAAGTAATGCGAGGGGTCATCTTCATGGAGAAAATGCTTTCAGCAAGGGGGGCGGGGGGGGGCATCGACGTGCATGGACACTGAAAACGATGGTTCTGTACACTTTACAGTGGCAAACCGCAGCAGCGTCATTGGTCTGGTCCAGCGGCAACACCGAAACATTTTAACATCGGCATGCACCGTGTCCGTCTTTGTCGTCCGTCCTCCCCCCATCTTGGTTTTCTTCTCTTTGTGAAGTCAAAGACCGGACCCCAGTTCTTAATAACCGCCACGTTGGCTTGAGATGATCAAAGACACCATATCAAATGTCAACATTTGAACGTTCACATAAACTTTGGCGCCAAACATTCACAATGGAGCTGAACAACATTATAAAGCTACATCATGGTTAGCCTTTTCCACCTCTGTGTATGGTAGCATTAAGGGGTAGGGGGCGGGGTTTACTGCACAGGACCAATCACAGACGAGGGTGGAAGGGGATCCCTGTAATTAATCAAAATACACAAAGTGGTGACGGGAAGATTGCTGCAAACAACAAAAAAATGACTGCAATCACAGACATTTACCTGTGAATTATTGAGTTTTCCATGTTATTTCTCAACTCTGATCCATTTGTGTTCTACTAGAAGTTAATATAGGTGATGTTGAGGGGCTAAGCATTCCAGAGTTGAGCCCCAAAAGTGTCAGAGGAGGCTTCAAAGCGGTCAGTGGGTGGAGTATGATGGATCCTACCGGAACTCAACCAAAAGACCACAGACATGCTGCGGTCCCTCCTGCTGGAATCTTGCTTTTTGTGGTGCCGGTCTCAGCTGGACCGACCCCTGTCCGGCCACTACACCTGCTTCACATCTACATAGTGGCCAAAAAACTGTCCGAGCAACTGCGGGAGTCAGGATCAAGCCACCAGTCGCAGCTGGATTCAAGCAATGGAATCAGAGGGAGAGAAAACAGGAAGGTCCACAATGGAACTGGGGTGGGGAGTGTCTTCTTGTCACAATGCTGCACCTGGAAATCCGTCTTATTATTGCTGAGCTGTTTTGCAACAAACCCAATAAGGTGTGAAAAGCATCTAAAAGAGTGTACATTCATTACTTCCTAACTCTTTCCAAAACAAAAAGTTCTGCTTTGACATTTGACATGTTGACAATTTGAGCCATCTTCAATAATCGCCATCTGCTTTTGTACTGTCACGGGATCTACCTACATGATACACAGCATTTCGAAGTGCATTACAACATGACGCATGAAGCAAACGCACAGTGGAAGGCATGGTCTCTGGGTGGGCAGCTCCCCTCCTCCCTCCCCCTCCCCAAACTGAGCTTGCCCGAGGGGTGGTACCCCCCCAATGAAGTTCAGCCGATGGTCACGTATAGCAGCGGACTGGTCGCCGACGGTCGCCCCCCTCCGTGCAACTCAGTACGCCGTCTCCTTGATGGTGTGGGTGGAGGTGGTGTGGTTGCTGGAGATGCTGATGGAGTGGCGGGAGAAGGGCCGCTGTGGGCCCCGCCTGGCCCGCCGGCGGCACGGCAGGCAGAAGTAGCGCAGCGTGGAGAAGAAGGTCTGACGGTAGGTGGCTGACACCAGGTTGTAGAGGATGGGGTTGATGGCGGAGCTGACGTAGAACAGCACGTTGGTCAGCATGTAGAAATAGTGGTAGAAGTCAAAGAGGCCCCTGCGAAGCGGAGAGAAGAAACAGATGCTGTCGAGGTTGACCGAGCAGAGATGGGTGGAAAAATACCATCGTTCTGGCTCCAAGCTCACTACCTGCCCTTCAAAAGCGCTGAAAAGGATGACAAAACACCCCCCCCCCCCACCCAGTCCCCGCACGTAATCCCTTCGTTCAGAAACTACTGGGTTGGCAAAGCGCTGACATTTTCAAAGTCCACTCTGAGGCAGAGGAGCGAGCTTTGGAGATACGTTCCCCAGCCCGGGCACTCGGAGAGGAGGAAGCGCAGGGGCGGGGGCGGGGGGAGGGGGGGGGGTCGGGCCTCACAGCAGGAGAGGAAAAGGGACATTAGCGATAGAAAGATTACATACAAAGATGCAGGAAGTGGGAGAGGAGCCGAGGGAGTAAAGACACAAGTGCTGTTTGATGCGATAACACGTTAAGTGCCGAAAACATGTGCGAAGGAGATCTTACAGTTGGGACAACATGTTTATTTCGCTTTATACGATCCCGACATGTGTTTTCTAGATTATGTTTGCGTCTCTTACCTGCAAGACCTGTATTACCACGACTGCTGATAGGAATAATGGTAAGAGTAATTTTCAAACACCTTTTTTCTTTGAAGATCCTCGATGAATTCTGAGTATTGTTGCTCTCGGCGCAACAAATATAAGATGAAAGTAGTCTTGCCTTGTTTTGTTTTTCTTCTGATTTTCATGTGATTTCGATGAGTTTCTGTGAAGCTCCTCACAGTTGGTTCTTTCATCAGCCAACTTCAAATAGATACCTGGTTTGGGACCTGATAGGAAAGCGGTCTGGGTTGGATTTGTAAAAAAAAAAAAAAAAAATCATCGTGTGCAGTCTGTTGTGAGACCGTCAGATTCTGGTGGCGTACAAGCCAGAAAAAATTAGACCTGGGTCCCTTTTTACCTGCAGCTTGACTGCTGCCTTTGAGTCCCTATTGCAGCGTCCTTTATTTGTTCAGTTTTCCTGCTGCTTTTTCCTCCTGCAGTTATTTTGGTACATGCACTCTGATCGCTTCTCAGTCTGTTCCCTCCAAACACACCACTCCTACCTTCTTGTACTTTTTGGCCATCAGTGTTCTGAGGGGTCCACCCTTCACTGCAGCTATTAGATCCCTAATCTCTAAAAGACCACTTTGGCACCATCATTCGGCCATTTCTTCTGCGACGCTGGTGGGAGAGGACCAGAGTTAATTTCTCAGGGGACCAAATTGTAAAAGAAAAAAAAGCTCCTCTCAGGGCTGCACGGTGGCATGGTGGTTAGTGCTCTTGCCTCACAGCAAGACCGTCCTGGGCGCCCAGGTGAGGGGGCCTTTCTGTGCGGGGTTTGCATATTCTCCCTGTGCATGCGTGGGCTCTTTCCGGGTACTCTGGCTTCCTCCCACAGTCCAACAACATGCATAAGGTCAATTGGTGATTCTACATTCTCCGTTTGTGTGAATGGTTGCTAGTCCCTGTGTTGCCCTGCGATGGACTGGTGATCTGTCCATGATGCGTAAACTCAACAAGGCCCACCGAACCGCAACCTGTATGGAAGCACCCCCGAAGCCCCCCCCAGGGGACTTTTCTTTTGATCGTTTTCAAGATCTGCTGAGTTGTTGTTGTTTTTTGTTCTGTTTTTTGCCAATTCTGGCAAACAAACTGGCAACAAATTTGCTCAGCAGCTAAACTTTTGGAGGGCGAGTCGATTGTTACATCCCCAAATAAAGTTTCCAGGTTTACTTTTGGAGTTGAGGTTGTTCCAGCATCTGGTCAAGTAAAAATGTTAGTGTGAACACCCTGCAGACAGGAATCCTAAACTGATCCATTGGATGCTTTCACATGCACTTCTATGCCAATCAGTTCGGGCCACAAGAGGTCATGCTGGGTTGAGCCATGACACGTCACCCGATACCGATATTCACGCCTGCCTCCAAATTAGACTATTGCCATTCTCTGTGTGTGCGTCAAAGCTCAGGGTGTCAAGCGCACTCCTCTCAAAATTCAGCAGCTCGTCTTTAAACAGGAATGAATCCAGGCTTTTTTTGACGTACACAGAGCCTAAAGTTAAGAGAAAGCCTCCCTCCCGTATGAGGCCTGCAGAGCGACTGCAGCACTGCAGAATCTCTGCTGAACGCTGATCTCTCTTCATTGGCTCTCCCTCCCAGCTATATGTGTTTTTTTCCCGGTGTTGTTTTGTTTCTTCGTAAAGAATTTGAGCCTTTTTTCTCTCCATGGAGGATTTTACTTATGTATTACTGTGTATCATTGTGTATTTTCTCTGCCTCCTCTGTACATCACTTCAGTCAGCCAAGGTTGTACTAAAAATGTGTTTTTATGAATAAGTCTGACTGACTGATGAGCATTCCGGGGTCTTTTTTTGTGTTCAACTACTGTTTATTTTTTTGGACTGGATATTTTTCAGCAGTTTGAAAGTTATTTACTCCTGTTCTTTTGGCTAACTCAACAAAAATAACATGTGCCAGGTACTCAGTTACTCTGACCACCTCTGTGCAGGGATACAAATCTGCTGTCATGTGTTTTTGATGCAGCAGAGCATAAAAAAAACAAAAGGCAAAATCCATTTAATTCACGATGCCGTTATGTGAATAACCACGGAAAAAAGTGTTTTATTTTTTTTATCACCTCAAGAAAATAAAGCCGCTTCTTCATCGATCACCTCCAGGTAGCTCATAAGAAAGGCATCACGGTCTCCCGGTTGCTAGGAAACAAAGCGTATAGCCGTCTTAAAGAGTTTGCGTCAATAAGAGGAGTCCGGCTCGGTGGGCTGCTCGTTGTAGGGTGAGGCTGCCGAGATCACGAGCTGCGTTCGCGCCGAGGTGGTTCGACTTGTCAAAGTAAACCACAGAAAACTGTAGTGGGCGTGTCCACCAGGGTTTGACTTCCAATCTTGTGGTCTTGGGTTATAGCAGAGGGTCCCCAACTTGTGGGGTTGCGTCTTGGTCAGGGGCCGCAGAAATGACAAGGGAGGAAGTCCCCGAGGCTTTGCCTGCACTGAGATTATCAAGGGAAGCCAACGATGAGACCATTTGTGACTGCTTTTTGCTATTATTTTGAAGGCTTCGAAAGATGTGGCAGTGGATTTGTCCACAGGCTTTTTATTGTTTTGGCATTCATAATCAGAAAGGAGGGGGGTCCACAGCCTTTTCTATCTCTGACAACTGTTGATTGGTCGTAATCAGAAACGGGCGTGGTCAATTAGCTTTTTCTGCGAGTGCCTGTTGTACAGGGACGGATCCTTACATCAAAGCCTTTTTACACGTAAGCATCGGTTGATGTTTACCTCTTGTTTGTTTACCTTCATCTGTGCGGGCGAAGGAGACACACAGTACATCATGTACTCAGTAAAAAGCCAAGTGATATTGACTAGGAGAACCGGTAGGTATTGATATGTTTGTAATGGCCCTGAAAGGACTCAGCTTATATTCTGCCACATGTACGGTATACCTGCTCTGCTGGAGCGGTCGATGGCAGGGACCAATAGGAGCGGTCCGCGGCCCCCTGGTGTTTATCTGTGCACATGCGGGGCTCCTCAAAGGAGAGTCCGGTTGAGTAGAGCGGGGGGGACGCAGACTGTAAACATGACCTCTCTGGAACACAGGTCTGGGTGATGTAGATATGCCCGCTCGCGGTGATACATGAGCAGGTCAAACATTTACTCTGGTGCTAATTTCAGGCCTCCGAATCAGTCAGCAAACTTCCTGACCCATCGTTTTTTGTTTTTTTTTATTTGATCTCTCTGCCAGATCACACTTCATCTACTTTGTTCTCAACCTCTCCATCAGTTCAGCCAGCCATCATCTACATGTAATATCCGCCACTTTCATTTCTTAACACTTGGCTCAAATATTCCATGAACCCGAGTAACCTCGACGGTTCGAGAGCACAGTCTTATTTTTACAAAGTAGAGAACTTTTTTGACACAAAAACATCAATCCGTGGTTATCAAGCCTTTGAGCCAAGTAAACAAAGTGCGCATTTAAATTCAGCGGCAAACCTTTGCTGTGAACTGAATCGTGTCCGAGCAAAAAGAGGCTTTAATGAACTTCAAAGCACACGTGTGTCCCTCAGTGGTTGACTGGCGCAAGAGGCTTCGAGATTAGCCCAACACGCAGCCTGTGGGTCCATTTCGGACCACTGGAGGGTCTCATCAAGCTCGCAAGATGATCTTGGGACACTGTAGATTTCAAATAAACCAACTTCTGTGGCTAATTTGTCCTCTGGTGAGCGCCTTGTGTTTTTTTAAAATCAAAGAATCGGTCAGCAGACTGCGGTAACAACCGAAACTGAACAGCAGGTGGCAGCAACCGCATCAGACAAAAGGTTAATTAAAGCTAGTTACCACACTGTGTTATTAAAAGTCTTTTGTTTAATTCGGACAATTTGGGTTCTAAATGAGGGGAAACATTGTACGATGCCATTTGTCCGGACAACTTGGAGTCAAACAAACAGCCTCATTTGGTATCAGATGGTCCAGACGAAATGGGCAGATTGTTAATGAGGCAAAACCACGAACCATCCCTTCGGGGTGGGTCAATTGAGGACTAATCTCTCTCCCTAAATTCCTTGTCTGCACTCAAGGGCCCACAGTTGCTTGGACCACCACCTGTGGGCAGACAAGGAATTTAGGGAAAGAGATTAATAAATGACACAACTTTTCTGTGTTGCAGGCTGGAACGAACCCTATTGTGAGCCAGTTTGTAGGTGGAGAAAAGACACAGTTAGACTCAGCCAGTGTCTGAAAGAACATGAATTTCAAGACCAAAAAAACCCGACTTGTGTTACTCAAAAAACAGAGAATATAGTTTGACAAAAGTGGTTGAGAACATGCGTAAATATGGCCTGTGGATCAGTCTGCACTGCGTGAAAATACATAAATTTCAACACTTCTCCTTCTCCATCCATTCGCATCACAGGTGGGCCTCAGGCTGACCACCATAAAAAAAAGGACATGCTGAAATGTGTGGTGTCATCACGCACCGTCCCAAGTTCTCGAGGCGAGCGTGAAATTGGGGACGTGAAATTGTCCACTGCTTCGCTGTGACTGAGCAGCTTCATCAAATCCCTGCAATTTCAAGCAGAACGCACAAAAAACAGGCCCCCCCCTCCCCGTCCGATCCGAAATCCGAGGCCTCTGTCTCTTTTCTGCTGCAGAAGGGGGAATTTGGTGTGTGTGTGTGTGTGTGGGGGGGGTGGGGGGGGGGGGGGGGTCTGACTTGTGCTGCTGTTATGAAAGTTGCGCTAATGCTGTTCCCTGCTGTTCCTGGGGGGGCACAGCACAAAGAGCCCACTGGGAAAATGAGAACTCTGCTCGCCCGTCAATAAACACTTTTCTCCGGGCTTGTTGTGGGAGCTAAACACAGAATAGTACGAGCATGAATTATTACTTTGAAGCAGCCCTCTGTTTTTTTTCCCAGTGAGATCCGCTGGAAGATCTTTTCTTTTTTTAGCAATTTACAGCAAAAACAAAACTACATGCCGACTTTTTCCCCGCTGCCGTGTGAAAGTACAAAGTCACGTCTGAAAATAGCCAAAATAGACTCATAGATGACGAGAAAACTTGGTTCAGGTACTCCCAGAGCACTTCACATACGACGTCTCCAGGAATTAGGAGCCTTTATGGTTCCTCATCCGTCTGAATCCCATTCGGCCCAAGGCTCCTCTCTTGTGAAGTCATTAAAGCTTGAGAAACAGCTTGACCACTTACTTGACCAGCAAGTGCTGTTTTCTAGGGATGGCAAGCAAGTCTGGATCTTGAGAATAAGTCATCATCTTCCCATAGTTCATCTTCCAGAGAAGTGCTTCTTTTAATGACCACCAACATGTTCATGTCACGTGTTGGGCGCATCAGTGTTGCCTCAAACATATTTGGAGCGACGAGGAAAAGACCGAAGGCGATCAAGTGACGGGAGCGACTCGAAAGGCTGAAATGAAGGTTATTTAACTAGCTTTCATTCTGTTGTTTTCATTCTGTTCTTTTTCCTTCCTGTGAATCCCTCAAACTGATGGAAAATGCTAATATCTATGGACACCAGTGTTGCATATTTTGTTGAGAAAGTACAAAAAAAGGTTAAAAACACAGACCATAGATAGAATCAAGCAACAGTTGTAGCCGAAGCGGAAGTCCATTATAAACTCAAATGTCAACACAGAATGACAGATAGAGAGCACGCAGGAGGGAGAAGCAGCTTTACTCACTCTGACCATTCGGAGACGTAGCAAAACATGAGGCGGCGAGCATGATAGGGCAGCCAGCAGACCACGAAGGCGATGACCACGGCCCCTGGACGAAAGAAGGAAGAAAGGCGGAGAAGTGACAACACAGAAGAGTGCATGGTCGAGAACAACAATGGAACAAAATGCTTCAAATACAGAAAAACAAAAACAGCAGAAAAAAATGAAAGTTTGAGCACGAGGTCTCCAAGTCTCCTCGAGTTCTTTGCTCCACGTCCTCAGCCGAACGCGGGACCGAACCGCCGCGCCTGTGTTTAAAGTAAGTTACCCAAAGTGATCTGCAGTGCGGCACAAAGCTTTTTCCAAGAACCGATTCGGTTTGCTGAGTCAGAAATCAACCCAGAGTCGGTGCACCCAGCCCACCCCCGCCGCTGCCTCCCTGTTGAAACCTAATAAAGACGCGAGGCCCCGATAAATCAGCCGCTTCCTGGCACGGAACTGCAAGGAGAGCCAGGCCAGTCTCTGAAGTCGTCCTTGATGGAAAAAAAAACTTCTGAAATGAGACAATCTCGTTTGGATGCAACGAGCCATTATGGACAAAGAGCGGAGTCTGCTAAGGTCAATGCAGATTCCCTGCACAGCAGCTGTTGTTGCAGCGTTTTGTGTTTCCATTTGTGTCTGAAACAGGACTCAAACGAATAAAACAGAAGCAATTGTCGAAGTCAAATGGACTTCGGAAGAAGTCTGACTGTGTTGACCGATCAACGGTGCTCATCAAGGGAAACTATCACAAGGCTGAAATCCCACGCTGACCCGATTCTGGCTGAGATTTGTAGTCAGAAAAATGATCAGCGAATCGAGTATTCACAGCAAAAAGCGTACGTGTGAGTGTGAGGCTGGAAGGTCAAGGACAACCTGGGAACTGACTGGACACACGTTCCAGAAAGCCAAGGGTCCTCACACCTCCACGAAGGGCGTTTTGGGCTTTTTTCTGTGCTACACTGAGCATCCAATTTCCTGTTTCTTTACCTCGTCGCCTGAATAAAAAGAGGAGCATTGCCACCGGGGGGCAGTGCGACGATCGGGTGCTCCACAGACCAGTTATAATCTGTAGAGGAAGACTTCTCTGTCCACATGCGTTTGCTCATCCCTTGTTGGATCAATTGTAAATACGTTATTCACTTCTCGTTATATCCAAGTAATGATGTTCTTATAACTGCTGTTTTCCG
>JASSRZ010000053.1:19540734-19556836 GCA_032164315.1 Malacoctenus gilli | reverse complement strand
GTGTGTGTGTGTGTGTGTGTGTGTGTGTGTGTGTGTGTGTGTGTGTGTGTGTGTGTGTGTGTGTGTGTGTGAGCTCATTGCGTGTCTGCCCTAATTTCGGGGTCCTGGACGGACGGGGCCGCAGTCCGTCCCAGCCATCGTGGAAACCACATGTGAGACTTCCTCCCGGTCCCTCAGAAGCCTTTGTGTGTCGCCGAGGAGGAACGGCTCCCCGTTCCAAAGCAAACACGCTTTCGCCCGGTCCGAGACTGCTCGCCGGTTCACAATATGAGCGGAGCGCTCTGATCTCAACTTTGAAAAGCAGATATGAAAAGTCAAGACGGCAGTTTTTGGTCAAAAAATAGACGATATAAAAGGAGTCATTTTCCATTTCTGGCGTGAGACAAACAAGCTCGAGGAAGTTGTTTGCTGAGGTCATTGTTCACAGAGTGACCTGGGTGAACTTTGAGAAGACACTCCCACCATCTCGGAATCAGCTTGTAAAACTCCCCGGAGCCAGGTGATGTCCTCAAGACCTGCACACGCCTGTCTCACACGTTCGATGCACAAAGAAGAATTCGCTCATTTTTAGGCAGATTTCGTGGCCTGATTGTGATTCAAACTCTGAGTTTGCATCAGCAAACGCGTGCAGTGCACATGCCAGGCCTGTAGGTGGCCCATGTGCACTGAACTCAAAGAGAAGAAATGTAAGTCAAGCACGCAAGAGGGAGAATATCGAGTGCATGGCTCCTATTGTGAAACAACAAAATAATTTGATGTTGGCAAAAGTGACGCACAGAGTGTGGATGGTTAGATTACATGCCAGATTCTGTGATACGTCAGCGAGGTAGTCCGACCATAACCCCGGCCCGGTTACCGAGTCAAGCAGGTTTTCCTGCTGAGCTTCTGAAAGTGCAAAAACCTTTTTGATAAGACAGCGCGAGACTGCCTGCAGGTGTATTCAGTGTTTTAGCAACTGCTTTTGGCTGCATGTGTATGAGTCCTTCCTGAGAGGTTATCATCTCGGCCACAACTCATCCAGATAATGGAAACCAAGAACGCATGTCAGTGTTTCATGTCGATTCAACTCCCACACCGAGCGGCAGCCCTTCCTCTGTGACACATCTGGCAAAAAAAACCCCTCTTTCCTCAACGATACAGAGTTGTTTCACAGCATTGCTACAGCACGCTGACTCTGAACACAGCCCCTAGCACATCGCAGTCTCATGTGGCTAGGCAGTTCCTCCCAGGTGTAGCACCATTCGATCATCCCCCCTCCCCCTCTGGGGGGGGGGGGTGTTGCAGAACTCCCATGATCAGGCAAGGGGGAGGGGTGAAGGGAGAGGCGGGCGGGAGATTGTGTTTGCCAAAGTGTTTGCCTCAGCACTGGGTTTATAAGAGGCTTTGAGAGACACCCTGGACAGATATTTTGGGCACTTCTCCGCGCAGCTTCTCAATGGGTGCACGAAGCACCTGACCTGACCTGATGAGGCCCCCCCCCCTCCCTCCCCAGCGAGGACTGAAGGTATGATCGAACGCAGGTGAAGCATCTGAACGCGTTCTTGTTAGTCAGCTGACCGTTTGGTGCAGAGAAGTCTGTTGTGAACTGGTTTCAGAACCTTCAAAACAGCTTCCTACTGTCCCTCCTTGTCCTTTCGGCGGCTCGGTCATGTTATTATATCTCTCCTAGCAGCCACAGACGCTGTTATGGGACTGTGTTGTTGAGTTGTAATACTATCTTCCCCTCGTGGCTCCAGATGGAGGGGGGCACTCCCAGTGAGTGCTTCTCCTCAGGGGTTCATGGCAGCTTCATTAATGCAGGGCTGCACACTTTGTGTGGAATGTTTACGGTCAGCCTGTTTTCTCCAACTGCTGGTGACTGATTCAACACTGTGTCACAACGCAGTCTCCTGCTCAGTTGGGAGGTCGACGGATGATCGTGCCTCATTGCGACAGGTGGATTCTGCACCTGTGTTAAGATACAGAGAGCACAGCTGAGTTTCTTTTGCAAGCAGCTCCATGTATTGATAGTATCTGAGTCGATCCCGGATATAAAAAAAATATATAGAAGCTTGAGCCTGGAGAGGGAGAACGCTTTGAACTGCTTTGTGTTTTTTGGACAATCGCAGGAACAAATACAAATACCAAAGCTACTGTACTGGATAAATTCTTTTTCAACCTTTTTTTGGAAGGACATGTGTCAATTCGCGCCTATTAATCAGCAGTTTAGTTTTAAAAGGTTGCTAAACTCTACCTAAATCCAACAATGTACTTTCACTTATGACACTGCAACTGAAACGTGTCAATAAGCGCTTCAATTTGTCGACTTGTGATTGTGGATTGCAATGAAGTTTGTAAGACGAGCTCATTCACTGACCCAGTGATTCAGAAAAGATGAATGGCAGCATGTCTGGGAAAGAGTGCGCGGCCCTTTAAGAGAGTCTGACGTTGGAGAGGTGCAAGCAGGAAAGGTTAAAAACTGTCTTTTCAAAGTAATATTTCTTTTTGTTTTTTTCCAAGAAATATTCTGAAAACCACCTCACAAGAGTAACATACTAACTTCAGTTTTACTGTTTCGTTTAGCAGACGCCTTTTGTCCAAAGCGACATACAACATAAGCAAGAATTTAGATAGTCGCAAGAGCTTCTTTAAGGAAAAACTAAATAATACTATAAAACACACATGTGCAGTATGTAAAGTATTCACAACCTTTGCAATGATGCTCAAAATTGAACCCTGGTCCATCATGTTTCTGCTTAGTAAACCTTATATCAATTCGGTGTTTTCTTTCCTATCAAAGAAAAGAGCATTTTCTTGGGGTTTTTTGTTGGGGTTTTTTTCATTCCTAGCTACATTTAAAGTTTTTGATGGAAGTGAGTGAGGGGAAACAGCCCGGAATTGCTAATGAAAGCTCTGATCTGTGTTTGTGATTGCTGAAGCGGAGGAGCTACTTACGGTTCATTGCCAGCACACGCTGTTCAAGGATTGGATTTCTTTTTTTGTTAATGTGTATGTATGAGAGAGAGGAAGAGAGAGAGAGAGAGAGAGGGAGGGAGAGAGAGAGAGAGAGAGAGAGAGAGAGAGAGAGAGAGAGAGAGAAGAGGAGGAAGCTGACATTTGAGTACACATTAATAGAATTATTTCGTGTGCATATGTTGGGGGGGTTCCTTTAGCTCCACTGTTGATGTGCCCAAAGGTCAATATTAAGTCAATAGCTTAAATTCCTCCATCTTAAACACCTGTACAAACCTTCAACATATCAACACTCCAGTCACTGTGGAGCCTTGGTAAAGGTGACTCCGCTCAGTGTGACCTTTAACCTTAACTACAGTTTTTTGGGCTCATTCCAGAAAGAAGTTTACATTGAATTATTAGCCGTGGACAAACATGTTTTTACGGTGAGTGTTTGGAGCAGACCTGGCAAACTTCTTCGTGCTTTTATTTTGGAGGCTCCTGCCTTTGTTAATGTAGCCAAGAAGTTGTTTTTATTTCTGTGTGTGGCTTCAATGGGACATTTTGACACAGGGGAGTGCTAATCCTTACTTCTATGATACTCATTGATCTTCTCCACCTCCCCTCACAGGATGCCTTTTTCATTCGGCATTATGAAGCAGCCTTCACAACCATGTTCAACCTTCCAGCGCTGCGGAGACGTGAAATGTGCCACACAAGCCAGAAGTAGGTCCTATCAGAGAGGAAGCCTGACGGATGCTAAATAGATCAATCATAGATCCACCCCCAGGCCTCTGTTTCTTCGTCCTTCCACTGGTGGCCATGACCACAAAACACTAACGCAGCTCAGTGCTCTCCCCAACCACCCCACCCCCCACCCCCCAAGGACCGCCGCGGTGCCCCCTCGGAGGGGGGCGATGCCGGTCTTGCTCAATGCAGATGCCTCCTTCAGCTCCAAACAAGAGCTCCTGGACCTGCAGGACTGCCCCCTCAGCGCGGGGCCCTCTCTGGACACGCCCAGTCCGGAAGGGTCCCATTCGGGCAGCCCCATAGGCTCTGGCCCCAGGAGCCCCGGGAGCGCCGCGGCCGACGGCTCCAGGCCCCACATTTACACGGGGGCTTCGACCCTGCCCGGTCAGCTGTACAGGGTGGAAGACGGGTCCCTGGCCGAGACACCGGTGGGGATCAGCCTGATCACGCGCGACGCTGAGCAGCTGTGCGGCTGGGGGGCCCTGACCCCCAAAGTCATCCAGGTGTTCAACACCCCCCACTGGGTGCTGTTTTTCCTCTGCGTGGCATCGTTCCTCCAGGGGATGATCATCAATGGCTTCATCAACACGGTGGTCACCTCCATCGAGCGACGCTTCGACCTGCGGAGCTACCAGGCCGGCCTCATCGCCAGTTCCTACGACATCGCCGCCTGCGTGTGCCTGGCCTTCGTCAGCTACTTCGGCGGCACGGGCCACAAGCCGCGTTGGCTCGGTTGGGGCGTGCTCATCATGGCACTGGGCTCGCTGGTGTTTGCCCTGCCCCACTTCACCACACCGCCCTACAAGGTCAGCCTGCCTGAGCAGATCGGCATGTGCGCGGCCAACCGCAGCAGCCCGTGCCGGGACAAGGAGAGCGGCGGGCAGTCCAGCTACCGCTTCGTGTTCATGCTGGGCCAGTTTCTGCACGGCGTCGGCGCGACGCCGCTCTACACCTTGGGAGTCACGTACCTGGATGAGAACGTCAACTCCAACTATGCACCCGTTTATATCGGTGAGTTGCAGGTTTCGCATCCCCGAGCGCACGTGTTGGGTTTCCTCAAGCAAATGCTGACGCTGTTGCAATCCCCCCAAAACCCACCAGCTTGTAGCCATACCTTCACTTCACCCATTGCTTTCCCATGGGGCAATAGTACCAGAAAGCAGGTCCCTCGGTGCTTTGGTACCCACTCAGCTGGTGGTTACAGTAAAGCAGTGTTCAGCCAGTTTGTGACATCGCACAGAGTTTCTATAACAATGGTGTGTATTTATTATGTTTGTCAACAAGGTGAACACTCACCATAGCGAACCACTCATCAAGTGTAACATCATCGCCATTGTTCTCTATTGTGTTGGTGTCACTTTACATTTCCCAAGAGTTCCTAGTTGCGTTGTCATGACGACCCTCACTCAGGCTGAGTAATGATTGAAAAAACCCAAAACAAAGGCAAGTCGAGCAGAGTTGGTTCTCGAGCAGAGAAGGTTTGTATTGGGGAAAAAACATTGTAAAAGTTGATTAAAGTCAGTATGCTAAACAATCACATCATGTTTTTCTTAAGATTTTTTTTTCCTATTCATCATTTGCTGATTTATTTTGTGAAATCAATACCAATTTTTGGTAATTGGTAGTTTAAACTTGAGCGTTTCTTGATTGCGCGTCATTGATTTGATCGTTGTTTCATGAAATGACTGACCCCAGTGAGTTTTCTGGAAGACCTTCAGGGCCGTGAATGTCAAGTAAGGGCTGGAGTGGAATGGACGAGCCAAAAAAAAGTCATCTTTAGTCAGATATGAATGAAGCAGAAGACAAAAAAATCAAATCCAACGTCCATGAATAGCAAAAACCACTGGCCAAAAGGAGGCGCCCTGAGCCGAGAGAGCAAAAGAAAACATGCACGACCCGAACAGATGACGTGGAAAGAAACTGGTGTCTCCGAGGCAAGCGTAGGTAACCAAGGCCAACCAACAGGAGTAAGACAAGAGATCATTTTAACTAAAATGATGTCATGAAAAGAACAAAATATAGTGAAATGGTTTACACCAGGCGTGAAAGGTGGAAAGGCTTCGTTGTTTGTTTTTTTGTCTCGTGAGGTTTGTCAACATTGCTCCAAGAACAATGGAGGCCTTTCAACATGTCACCCGACCGGAGATTTGTAGAAAACAGGAAGTAGGCACTGTGGCTGCTGTACTGACACACCCTCCTTCCTCCCCTTCCTCCAGGGATCTTCTACACAGCCGCTATTGTGGGCCCGGCGGCGGGCTACCTGCTGGGGGGATACTTCCTCAACATCTACACGGAGATCCACCTCGCGTGAGTCCGCTGTGGCTGTTCGGATGAGAGCAGGGGAGAAAAGAAACTGCATTCAAACGGGAGAATCTGACATAGTGTCCCATGAGCAGCACCAGCAGGATAAAAGCAAAAGAAGTCCTTATTTACAATGTAGTTTATTAGAACTGACAAAAGAGAATGTATTGGCATCGAAGTGAAAGATGTCCACTCTGATATGCAGTTGCTTCTACTTACCCCCCCCCCCCCACTGAATGCTGTCACCCACTCGTCTCCTCAACCTGCTACACCTACACTTGATTGGTCATGGCTCTTAAACAGAAGTCAAACCAAGTTGTGGAGGCTTTGAAGTGCCTGTATTGGGCTACATGATGGTCTAAACCAGGGGAGTTGGACTCCAGTCCTGGAGGGCCGGCTTCCCGGTACTATTCGATGCGTTCCTGCTCCAACACACCTGAATCAATTCAGTGATTCTTAGCAGGCTTCTGCCGAGCGGGATGATGATGCCAGACTAATTTAAAGCAAGTGTGCTGGAGCAGGGAAACATCACAAACTTTTCGGACGCCAGCCCTCCAGCACTCGGGAGTGAGACGAGACAAGACAAAATCTAAAAAGGTATTGCTGTGTCCCTTCAAGGTCAGTGAGTCTGCCGTTGGAAATGTACTTTTGGAAATATTGTTGTACTTTTACAAAACTTTTTGAAAATTCGATTACAAATTTGAATCTACTTTTTCAACCTGGTTGACCAAATTGTGCCAACTGGGCAGTTAATGGTAGTCTGTTCCAGTGAAAGACCATGTTCAGGCTGAAGCACACCAAGACCTTTGGTACTATGTTGTGCTTCCAACATGCTAAAGCACCCTTTTTGGGGAAGGCCTGTTTTCAATGCCAACCTGTGTACTGGACACAAATTCACACAAAAGACAGCTGGCAGGGAGCCTCAGTGGAAGAGGAACAAATTGTAAGTCAATCGAGTCTCTGGTGGTATAACAGGCAGATGAATAAATACCATTGTCCATATGGTGATTTATAACTTCTGTTTTTTTTATTTGAAAAGGCCGCTCGACATTATGATATGCTTCAAAGGGAACAGCAAGTCTGAGAACATCACTGAGTTGATGATGAGGGGACTGAATGGCAGCAGTGAGCCTGTAGTGTTGTCAAGTGTTCAAAAAAACTACAGCTGAATAGGAAGGAGTGTGCTGCGTCACCAAAACAAAGATAACTTGCTCCAGCTAAGTTCAAAAGAAAAAAAAAACAATTGACCAACAAAAATAGAGCTCAATAGAAAGTGTAACAGAAAGAGAAGAGTAGCTTCTGTACACACATAGTACACAGTGTTACTTTACGGAAATGAGCTGAACTGACGAGACACTAGCAACTGCAAGGTCGACAGAGTGAGATAAAGCAGACCTGACTGAATGCGGCTGAACTGAGCACAGCGTGTGCATGTAAATCTGACTGAAGCACAAATCCAGTGTCGTACAAAAGTGAAGTTCAACACCAGTGTTGAGGACTCTCTATCTGTGTGTGACAGGACAGAGATGACCCCCGAGAACCCCCACTGGGTGGGAGCCTGGTGGATCGGCTTTCTGGGAGGTGGAGCGGCCGCTCTTCTGGTGGCGTTTCCCATCTTAGGCTACCCCCGGCAGCTGCCAGGTATGAGGGCAGAATAAAATTCCTCCATAGGAACATATAGGCAGACAACTTCCTGGTTTGTGTTCTGTGTGTCCAGGAAGCCAGAAAGACTTGTGTGAAATTGTGAGCGAGGTTTCAGTTTCTCTCTCTCTCTCTCTCTCTCTCTCTCTCTCTCTCTCTCTCTCTCTTTTCATGCAGGCTCTCAGGAGTTTGTGGCCATGCGAGTGTCTGAAGCCCACCAGTTAAAGGACGGAAGCCACACCACTGCCTCGGACCCTCAGTTTGGCAAATCAGTCAAAGACATGCCGAGGTAGTGCTCGTAGTGAAGAGCCGTTTCTCAATACCCGTGCTTGTCTGTACTTGCGTTCTCCCAGACTTGAGAAACGTCATCAGTCAGCGCCCAAGTCCTGTTCCAATACACAAGTTCGCATTTCGGCAAGTTCGGTTAGATACCCGGATGTGAACTCGTTACGCCCATTTTATATGCATCGGATGGTGACTTGTGTGGACTCGGACAGCCATGTATCCCAGAATGCATTTCACTAAAACCAGTGATGGCGGAGGAGCGAACACAAAACTGTAAGCAGTAATTAAAAAATGAGTAAGGTGTTTGTTTTATGTAGTTATTTTATTTCTCTTAAAATTTACAACATAAAATAAGCATTTCTGGGATAATCAGTGGCGGCAGACACTGAAGTCAAGGAAGTGACGTCACGAGTACACTGCTGTTCCAGTTGTCACAACTCCCGTCCTCGGGAAGTTTCCAAGTTTTCAAGTCCAAGCTTCAGAAGTTCGGGAGTGTACTTGGTGTTGAGAAACGTCTAAGGTCTGATGTCAGTGTTGCGTGACAGAAAAGTGTGGCTACCTTAAGGATCTGTCAGTGAATACTGACAGGTGGTAGCTCCGAGGCTAAGTATATGTTAGCAGTACTTGAAATATCTAAATACACCTATCAAGAAAAAAAAATGAGCAAGTACTGTTGACCATTTGCCGCTATTTACGGTGACAGTAACATGCGTTTTTTTTGCTTGTGAATCGTCGTCATGACATCTAATAGACGCCAGATACGTGGCTAAAGCTGATAAAAATTAAGCTAGCAGCCCGCTAAACACTGAAAAAATGTGTTTCAGGGGGCTTTTACTGTTGTATTAAAAGACAGTGAGGTCAGAATTGTATCTCATCATGTTAGCTCCGAGGCGAAGTATGTCAGCAGTACTTAAAATATCTAAATACACCTAGCAAGAAAGTTAATGAGCAAGTACTGTTGACCATTTGCCGCTATTCATAGTGACAGCAACATGTATATTTTTGCTAGTAAATCGTCGTCATGACAACTAGTTGATGCTAGATACATGGCTAAAGCTGATAAAAATTAAGCTTGCAACACGCTAAACACTGAAAAGAGTGTTTGGCTTTTACTGAAGTACTGAAAGACAGTGAGGTCAGAATTGTAGCTCATAGTGTTGACAATGCTACAGTTACAAGGCTAAAATATTGTCCGCATTGACAACTGCTCCATGCTAAAGTCTTGCAAATAAGTAATCGACAATGATTCCGGAAACATTGACAACGTCAGTAATGATCAGTGACATGGGTGTTATCTTTACATGTGGAACTTTAACTTGGTCCAGCAGAGGAGTGTGAGTGAGTGAATTGAATTAAGTGCTTGCAGTGACGAATGTGTGGCACAAACTCATGAAAAGCCTCAATGTGGCTCGCTTGGCATAAACCCCCAGTTGGACAGCCCTGTGGTGAGTGACTCCCCAGGTTACTCCAGTGTTTACTACGAACTCAGCAGCCGCAGGCTGAGGTCATCTGTCCCGCTGCCCCTCGCTGGGATTACAGAAGATTACGTTACGTAACCGCGACGCTCGGCTGTCATTAGAAACGTCTCCGCTCTGCTGGGATTACTGCCGCGGCTGGCTTGAGAGGGCTGTTTTGTTCAGCATCTGCTCATCCTCTCTCTCTCTTCTCCAGGTCTGTTCTGCTCCTGCTGAAAAATCCCACCTTCCTCTTCCTGTGCCTAGCGGGGGCCACCGAGGCCACCCTCATCGCTGGCATGTCCACCTTCGGCCCCAAGTTCCTGGAGTCCCAGTTCAGTCTGAGCGCATCGGAGGCCGCTACGTGGTTTGGTGGGTTTTCAGTCAACACATGAGGTCGAAACGCATGAAGTTTAGTCAGCGGGGTGGAACGGAAAGTTAGCACAGGACAGCACAGTAAAGTACGGCACAGCACAGCACTCTTTGTATTCAAACGGTTGCACAACACTTTCGTGGTCAGCACGCCCACTGTATTCAAACCCTGGTTCGGGGGGGGTTTCCTGTGGAGAATTTGCACATTTTACTTCATTGGAAGAGTGCAGCGCAGTTCTTGTGTTTTGGTCAACATAAAGTATTTGCAAAGCAAACAAGGACTGACAGCACAGTTTGGCAATGGACCAGAAGGGGATAGTTACTCAGTAATCACAAAGACTTTAAAGTAATCAGTGATTACTTTGTCATTTTTGGAAAAGAAATGAAAGAAAAGTTAGTAAGACTAAGACTTAGTAAGAAGAGAACAGAAGAGCTGTGTCTGGCAGTGTCCTGCTGCAGCCTTGATGCAAGCCTTGGGCTTGTGGCCCCCTGGTGGGTGCTGGAGGAACTGAGTGGTAACGCTACCGTAAAAGTTCAGGAAAAGTTCAAACGTGTGAATTTGGACTTACTTCATCACTTATCGTGAATTCTGAACATATTGTCATGAACAGGAACTGAACCAGCTGTACAGAGCGATTAGGAAACCTTTGTACTTCACTGACCAGTAATGAGCCAGTTTATTCCAATGGTTTCTGACTGGTTTTCCACTGACCTTCACCCTTTGACCCTGTTTGAGCAAACTTTAAGAAACTACCATTGTTGTTCTTAATTTTTTTATTTCAATTATTCACATTTTGATTCATTAATTCTATTTTTGTTTTATTTTATCTTAACTCTGGACTGTTCCTCTTGAAGAAAAAAATTACCAATTAAAACAAAACAAAATTGGGAAAAAAATATAAATGAAGTCCAATAAAAAAATAATAAAATGAATAAAAATTACAAAAAAAAATTCTACAAAACATATTTAAAATAAAACACCTTAAGCAGGGCACACATGAAAGAAAATATATTTAATAATAAAAAAACATAAAAATCATAGATAATAAAGTTAAAAAACATGTTTTCCCATGCTTTGTTTGGGAAACTGAGTCTATAAAGCAACTGAACCACCAAACTACTTTTTTTTTCTGCTGCAAAGAAAAATGTGTGTGGCTGGGAAGGAGTGTTTGTGGTTGGTTTCTGTCCAATTCTTGAAATTTTGGTCAAAATATGTCAATATTCTATATTTAGTTGTAAAAATCTTGAGGTAAAGCAAGGCTGCTGAAACAAGGCTTTTGAATTTGAATTTTGCAAACGGCTGAGACGGAGGTCATTGACATTTCTGGGGGCAGCTGACATCACGAACCACAAACTGTTGGCTCTGCTCCTCCTATAAAAAGAAGAACCACCTGCCGCTCCATCGTGCCTGATTTTATTGGGGTGTGTGTGTGTGCGTGTGCGTGTCACAGGATACATGGTGGTGCCAGCGGGAGGCGGGGGCACCTTCCTGGGTGGCTACATTGTGAAGAGGCTGAACCTGCGCTGCCGAGGCATCATCCGCTTCTGCATGATGTGCGCGCTGGTCAGCCTCCTGGCCATCTTCATCTTCCTCATTCACTGTCCCAACGTGCCCATGGCCGGGGTCACCGCGCCCTACCGCTCCAGCATTTTGGGGGCCCAGCAGCCGGACCCCTACAGGGATGTGTTTGACAGAACCGGCAGGCAGCAGCGCCTCCGGAACAGGTAAAAAAAATCGACTTAGCGGCGAGAAGCTGCCTCAGCTGTGACTTGTTTTTCCGTCGATGGCAAAAGTTTTTGTGACTCCAAACCAAGTTTGACCTTCCTCTGTCGCAACACCTGCACGGCGTGCGAGCGTGACAGCGTCTGTCCCTGTCCCTCCCCTTTGCCATCCGCAGCTCCTCATTGGACAGGAACCTGACGGTGGGCTGCAACGCGGCCTGCGGCTGCGTCACCGAGCTGTACAACCCCGTGTGCGGGGCGGACGGCGTCATGTACTACTCGCCGTGCCACGCCGGCTGCACCTCCATCAACCACACCGAGCGCTCCACAGGCAAACAGGTAGGGAGGTGCATGTGGAATGCCGCCACCGCCCAATACTGGTCAAGTGTGCTAAACCGTGTGTGTGTCCGTGTGTGTGTGTGTGTAGGTGTACACCGGCTGCAGCTGCGTGGTGGGAAACGTGTCGTGGGGCGAGGAGGGTTTCGCTCTGGGGGGCAAGTGTGGCAGCTCGTGCCACCACATGCCGGTCTTCCTCTCGCTTCTCTTCGTCATCATCTGCTTCACCTTCCTCTGTAGCATCCCGGCGCTCACGGCCACTCTCAGGTGGGTTGGGACGAAGGCCACTTTCACACGTGCGTACAAAGACGCAGCGGGAAAAAAAGCAGCTTTGTGAAATGTATTTTTGTGCCCTTTTATGCCCCTCCACCCCCCCACCCCCCAGGTGCGTGCCCGACAGCCAGAGATCCTTCGGACTCGGCATCCAGTGGATCGTTGTGCGCACCCTCGGTGAGACCTGCGGCACTCGTTTTCCCTCCTTTCAGCACCACCACCAAAGCTGCCGGTCACAGCTGGCCAGCCCCCCCCCAACGCTCACTCTCGATCTCGTTTCCTCGTCCAGGTGGCATCCCGGGACCCATCGCCTTCGGCTCAGTGATCGACATCTCCTGCCTGCTGTGGCAGGACCAGTGCGGCGAGCAGGGCTCCTGCTACCTCTACCACAACTCCGCCATGAGCCGCTACACGCTGGTGGCCGGGATCATCTACAAGGTGACGGCCGCTCGGGACGGGGAACGGGCGTGGGAGCCGCTCAGGACGCTCACCCCACCTCATCGACCCCCCCCTCCCCTCCCCTGTCTCTTTGTTCCCAGGTGTTGGGGACCATGTTTTTCCTGGTGGCGAGCGTCCTGTACCAGCCGCCGCCAGAGTCGCCACAGAGCAGCTGTGAGAGCACTGACCATGGGGTGGGGCATCTGAGCGACCTGCCCGTAAAGGACCTCCCGGAGGACGGCGTCATTGTGAACTTGCACGCCAGGTTATGACACCCGCGGAGTGCTGGAGTCGCCGGGTCAGAGAAGTCCAGCCCCAGAGATGCCTTCATGCACACATGACCTTCTATAGCACACGATTTTGACCTGTGACATGCTGCTCTTCTTTAGCTGCATGTACGTGTGTGTCTGCGTGGGTGTGTGCATGCGTGCGTGCGTGCGCACGTGCGCGTGTGCATGCGTGTGTGTGTCCTTCAGGGCCAAGCCAATGAGGTTTTATTTTCTACTTATGTCCTAAAAGTTCAAGAGACTCTTTCAAAACGAGGACGACTCACAACGACGTTTTCACGTCGCCGAGTCATTTCCCTTCGAAAGCCAACGAGACTCGCGAAGCATTTAAGGGGTTCAGTAAAAAAGAAAATCGACATCAATCTTCTTCAGCAGTTGTACAGATTTATTTCTTATTCGCAAATAAAAAAAACTATGGCCTGAGATGCTTATATAGAAATAAAAATACATTTAAAAAAAAAAAAACTCCAGGCCAGTGCCAATAAAGCCCCATTGTCTCCATATCGCGGGAATCGTTTGAGTTTTCGAAAGGCACAATTTTGCCAGAGTTTGCACAGTGCAGTGGGAACTGCCGTTGCGCAGCCATAACAAGTGACAAAGTGAATGCTAAGATGCAATCCAGCTCAGAATTCGGTACACCGTGGAGCAGGGGTTCCCCTTTGGACTCTGTCTTTTGCTTTTATTTTGAAGGGGTCCTCTTTTTATAAAGGGGAAGAAACAAGAAAGGCCACTGTCATCGAGTCAGATACTTCTGGAGCAAAATTTTCCTGATTGGTCACGTTGCGGATTATATAGGACGGGTGGTGGAGGGGGTGCAACCTTACTTCAAGGGGGGACCCACATGCCACTCCCCAGACGAAGGTTCTTACTGTTAAAGAGCATAAAAGAATAAGAAATAATGAAGCTTGTGGTTGTGGATTAGACCCCACCACCCCACCCCCTGGGTTAGATGGACATTCCTGTGACTTGCTCAGTTCGTGTTTGTTGATGCCAACTCACCTGAATTTATCCAAAACATAAACTAGGATCTTCGTTTGCCCCGTATCAGCCCTTTAAAACCAAGTGCCAGAAGAACCCCCAAAAGAAGGAAATTATAGGAGAGTAGAAACATGCGGATAATACTCTGGAATTAATCGGTCTCGCCGTGCTGTCCCCAGAAGTCTGCGGGAAGCTCTAATCTGATGGCCTGATGCATGCGAGTGTGACTAGCTTTGGCAGCAGTGCGTGTGTGTGCCTGCGCCTTCCTTCACTCCATCCAGCCAGCAAATTCTGCGCTCCAGCTCGATGGTAATTAACAAAAAAAAAAAAACACACACACACCAGATGAGGGGGGGGATGTGACCCAGAGATGGGCCAGAGTCTGAAAACATTTTCATTTTTCTTCTTCTTCTCAAATTGCACATTTATTCACTTTTTTGATCAAATGAAAGGATGACAACACAAATGAAGTAACTGTCCCCCCCCGTAACCGACTGTCGTCCTCTGATTGGCCGGGAAGAGGCACTGGTGGTGGTCGTAGCATTACCTTGTCGAGTTCCGCAATGATTGTAATCTCCATTAATTACTAGAAGGAGTTGATGTTTGCCAAGTGAGTAGTTGAAGGCTCTGAAGCGCCTCTTCAACAGAAACCGCTCTGCTGCACTTTAAAAAAAGAAGGCGCCACAGCCGCAATCAAAAAACTAACAGAAGCACTGCAAGTTGGGGGTTTTTTCCACAAGAGTAGTTTGTTCCAGTGGGATCTTAGAACTGCATCTCTGATCAACAACAAAAAAAAGAAATGTCTGTTAAAGCCGGGTCTTGAACGTAGCTTTGGAACCGGTCATTACACCCCCTCCCCTTCACTATTGCAGTACTGTAAGCCCCGCAAAAGTGCCAAAGGATCTCCGTCCAACAGCTCCAACAGCTCCTCCACTCTTCCATCTCTTATTTTTCATCATCATTATCATCTACTTTCGTGCAAGAATATAAAAAAAAAGCAGCTTTGTTGAGTCGTCGTCGTCCAGTGGGGCGACGACGTGAGGAATGCCGCCCTTTTCTCTGCGATCTGTATTGTTTCTGTGCTTTGTGAAGCCTGACCTGGCCACGTGTTAGCCGTGTTGTTGCGACATATCCCGCCTCCCTCACCTGGACAGTCCCGGCCGACGGTGCGTCCCACAGTGTGTATATAATCGGTCGTCCCTGTCGTGCTTTTTCGATCGGTCCCTGAGCTCTCTGTAACCCGAGTCAGTTTATGTTTCTTCTTGCTTCGACACTTTACGTTTGTTCTTTTGTTTGTTTGTTTGTTTCCTGAATGAAAGCAGTGGACTTGAAACAGTGACCTTTTTAATGGAACAATCCAATGATGTCAAGCTGTCTTTTTTCTAATTAAAGAAGCTGAATCAATCATGATTTTCTTTGTGTCAAATGTGTTTGTGGTGGTGTTTTTTGTGGTTGTTTTTATTGTAAGCAGTATAATCAATACCCACAATCAAGGTCCGTCCTTCATAGGGCGAAACACACAGTGCAACCAAACAACCCGCTGCTTCGTGCAAGGTCGCTCATCACTGAGCACAAACAGCTCCAGCAAGTGCCAACAAATTGAATAGATGGAATATAACTAAAGGGAATGAAATAGATTCCTCCCTTGCAAACATGAACCAGCTGTTGTCGGCACGCTGCCTCCTACTGTGCGGCGCAGTTGTGACCGTGCGGTGGTGCTCCGTCATAATGTTTCAGCAGCCACAGGCTCCTCCTCCTGAAAAGCACGCTGCACCACACTCCTGAGTTCAGTTGAAAAAAAGGAAGACAACAGGGGCATGAAATGACTCTTTATTCTGACTCACATTTCCACTTGCATGGGCAGCATCTTCTCTCAATTTCAAGACGAAGCGGTTCACACCTCGTAACCATGGCGAATCGTCATTCTTTCCTGAACTTTTTTTTTGTATTCACCAGACGAAGACAAACGATCAGAGACCTTAAAGATCAAAATCAGCATGCGCGCTCCGAGCGGGAGAGGGAGAAGTGACCTTTCCTCCGGATCTCCTCGTGACACAATCTTTCAAACTATTCATCGACGTGCTCGAGAAGCTAAACGCCTCCAGTTGTACGTGTCCAGCAGCCTGAAGTTAATACATCTGGTTGGATTCTTTGACTTTAGCCTAACGAATCCTGAGAGTCACTATTAACACAACTGGAACATTTGCTTTACTCAGTCTTACATCATAATTTCAGAGAACGTAACCTTTGGATGGCTCCATCCAGTGTGTGTGTGTGTGTGTGTGTGTGTGTGTGTGTGTGTGTGTGTGTGTGTGTGTGTGTGTGTGTGTGTGT
>JASSRZ010000053.1:19483640-19507239 GCA_032164315.1 Malacoctenus gilli | reverse complement strand
CACACACACACACACACACACACACACACACACACACACACACACACACACACACACACACAGGCACGCACACACACGTACACCACCGCTATAGACTTTGGGAGTAAACAGATCCATGATGAGCAGGTCCTCACACAATAAGCTGTCAGAGTCAGTGGTAATTTCCCCAAACGGTTAAGTTGATTCAATAACCATAATAGATAATATGTCAATGTCCACTTTATCAACTGGATAAATGTATTTTCGGATTGCATGTAGTTATTGGTTTTTGAAACTGCTGCTGTTTTTAGATGTTTGTATGGTTGCTTTGATCAATTCTCTCTTTAGGCTCTCTTTAACAGCAGTTTTTATGGACATATATTCAAAACCATCTGACTTTTTGGGTCATAAATGCAGCAAATGTATCAGCAAACTTACCAAAAGGTTTTCCAGCATATGATTTGAAATAATCGATGTGTTGCGTTTGTCCCCCCTGCAGTCTAAACTCTCCTCCAATGCTGCATCATCAGACGGTGAGTAACAGTGGCTACCAAACACACGTCTTCACTTCACTAGTTAACTTTAAGGACAGATTTAACAACAGGCCTTGCAAAACTTTTCCAAATAAAAATAGTGAAAAAGTGCAATACCTCGATTGTCCCCATCAGAAACAAATCCAACATGCTGACGATGCGGTGACCATGTAAACACCGCTCAACTCAATTTAACTAAATGTAAGCACTACTTTTCACTTGTCATTTTCGAAAGAAACGTTAGTGCCTCACATTACTGACGTAAAATATGAATTTGTGGTTATTCCACTTTTTATGAATAGTTGTTTATTTATCCAAACATGTCAGCAAAAGCAGAGCTTCCTATAAAGTGTGTCATTTTGCGAGAACTGTGAAGAACAATAAGTGAGCGATGGTCAGATAGATTAAACAGTCGCTCGTCTATAGCTCAAAAGAGGAAGGAGAAGTCGGCTTGCAGGGGTCATAGCAACAACCCCCACCCCTTCACCACACGAGGCCGCGGCTGCACATCATGTCGGGCCCTGCTGCTATTTATACCAGCATTACCAGGAAGTGAGTGTGACAGGCACAGGCGTGGGGGGGGGGAGCCTGAGGAGAGTGGCGCTGATAAGCTCAGTTCACTGAAGCAGCGAGCTGGAACAGAAAAAAAAGTGTAAAAAAAAAAAGTCGCACACATTTTCACAAAGCGTGAAATGCTTTTTTTTCTGCCCAGAGTTTGGCTCAAGGAGGCAAATAGTTAATGGACCTTTGTAATCAGTGGATTAACCCCTTAATGCCCATTTTGCGGGTAATAAGCTCCTGGGAATTTCCTCCAAATCTTTATGGTGCGTCCATCCGATTTGACCACTTTCAGCTACCATACCTGTTTTTTCAATTTATTAATGATTTTATTTATTTATTTATTTATTTATTTATTTATTTATTTATTTATTTATTTATTTATTTATTTATTTATTTATTTAGAGCAATTCAATTTATTTATTTGTATTTTATTTCCAAATGTTATATTTCAACAAACCAAATTTAAACACATATACTTAATGAATGAATGAATGAAAACATTGTTTTTTTTAAAAAGAGAAATTACAGTAGACATAGATTGGTTGAAAAATGGTGAGTTTCTTTTAATAAATTAATAATGAAATAATGAAATATTATGGAGTGTCAAGTCATCCTGAGTGCAATTCAATGACATGATAGTTGCTCAGAATAGGTGTAGGTGGAAGGGGCTGCCATGCAGGGCGCTGACATACCAGCCGCTGCGGGGGGGGGGTTCCAGTTTCTTGCTCAAGGACACTTGGACAGGGTGAGGTGAAGGGGGGGCATTGGACCACCAACGTTTTGGAGTGCTGGCTGAATGGACTCAAACCGTTACACACAATGACTTGATGTCCTCGTCTCTCTCTCTCTCCTGTTGCCGTTAGGGGAGAACATCAGCGTGGCGCTATTTGACTATGAGGCCATTCACGAGGGAGACCTCGGGTTCAAGAAGGGGGACAGGCTCAAAATCCTCGAGGAGTGAGTGTACAACTCGAGATCCTTTTGGCGTTCAAGAGGGAACTTCCAATCTTTCATTTTGGCCGTTAAAGCCCATGGAACAGTCCCACATGTTACATGTCTCCACCTTTCGTCTGTCTTCTCCTCTGTAGGTCTGGCGAGTGGTGGAAAGCGAGGTTGCTGAGTACGGGCCAGGAGGGCTTCATCCCCAGTAACTATGTGGCCAAAGACACTCTGGAGGCAGAGGAGTAGGTGTTCTCGCCCGTCAAAGCACCGTCACGGTGGCAGAGAAATGGGCAACGTCTGCCAAGGGTTCACATTCTCATTTCACGATGATTGTAGGGAGAGACATTTTTGGTCATATCATCACAAGACTGTTTCAGACTGATCAAAAGGTTTTTAGAGGAACTTTAACACCCAAAATTTAATGTAAACACCACAGAAGGATGAGTCACAGCAGCTTTTATGGTCACAGTAATTAATTGCTCCAAGTTGAATCAGTTTTTCCGAAACAAACAAAAGAGCCGAGCTTGCATTAACGCTGCCGGGAAAGTCAAAGCAGGTCTGCCGTCCGGGCTTCACTTCCTTTTTCCAGCAGCTCTGTGACGCTCAATGAAGAATTTAGATATCGGTGCGCTTTCTGGAAAATTGACCGATGGATGGTAAAAAAAAAAAAAACGTCCATTTGTCCTTTAACTAGTCCAGATTTAGTCTCTCTATTAACCCTTTAACACTCTTTTCACTGTTTTGGGTTGATTTCTCTAAATTCTATATTTTGAATTTAAAAAAACAACTAAAAACATTATAAATGAAGAAAAATGAAAAATGAAGAAAAGTACAAGTGGTTCAATCAAGCCCATAAGTGTTCTATTCAACTGTTAGAAATTCATAGTGACTCCTAATCTGCTGCAGTAGCTGGATGAGCTGGGTGTGAAAAAGGTGAAAGGCAGCCTTGAAGTGGCATTTTCAGTGTTGAAAATAAGCGTACACTTTAATAACACAAAATATTTTCAGGTGTATTAGAATTACCTCAAGTCAGCAAATCTGATGGTGCTAAAAATCTGATCTATTTTTTCTTAATTCAAGAATTAATTGTCATTTATTTTCATTGGCAGATTTTTCTTGCTAGTTTCAAAGCAAAAAAACAAAAAAAATTATGAACAAGCTGCTTTTCTGCATGAAATAGTCAAAAATAATCTTCCACCAGGAACAAGTTCAAACTTACTCTTAAAATTAGACATACAGCTAAGCAAGCTCAATAAGCTCTAATTTCAAGTAAAATTCACTCCATGAAATTCAGTCTGTTCATTTTGCAGTGTAGAAACGGAGCAGCGATCATAAGAGGAGGGTAAAAGCCTTCGACGTGTGACGCTAATTTGGGGGGATCTCCCCTGCTTTCTCTCGTTCAGGTGGTTCTTTAAGGGCGTGAGCAGGAAGGATGCAGAGAGGCAGCTGCTGGCCCAGGGCAACAAAGTCGGCTCGTTCATGATCCGAGACAGCGAGACCACCAAAGGTGCGTACAACATAGTAAAACGCTGAGTTTCAGAAGAGGAAGTGAACACAGGGGCCAGACATGGGACCAAACCAGGAAATGAAAGAACAAGAGATCAAAGGAGAATCCCCCTTGGAGATGTGCAGCCACTCTGAAACAGTTCTATCAATTCATTCAATTGTCGAATTTAAGTATGTCAGAGTGTGAAAAACAAATCAACCTCTTCAGGATTTCACAGTCGGTCCTTCTCTGCATCGTATTGGTAACCTTAGCAACACATCCTCGGAGCTGTGGGTTTCTAGCTCCAGTTGGGTTGAGGGTCTTGCTCAAGAGGCCCCCCAATGGTGGTGACAAGCAGTCACTCTCTGTGACTTAAAGCCTTCCATTAAAATTCATTTATATTGGCTTCTTCTTTGGTATTTCGCTCACTGCAGGCAGCTACTCATTGTCCGTCCGGGATCACGATGCCCAGTCCGTGGACACGGTTAAACATTACAAGATCCGGACGCTGGACAACGGAGGCTTCTACATCTCCCCTCGCATCACCTTCCACACCCTGCAGGAGCTGGTCAGCCACTACAAGAGTAAGTCGTCACAGGACCGACTCGTGTGATTTGACCTCTTTCCACCACTGAAAACTGTCATTCCCTGGTGATTTAATCAAAAGAGAAAGACTTTTTGAAGAACTGAAAGGCAGCATGGTGGAATGGTGGTTTGTTCTTTCGCCTCACAGTGTGCAGGTCCTGGGTTTCAATCCAGGTGGGTTCGGGTCAGGGCCTTTCTGTGCTGAGCTGGCATGCATGGATCAATGCTTCACTCCAAATTGTCCCTGTCTGTGCTGCCACGGAGCAGCAGCCTGTCTGTGGTTGTCCCCTGCCTTAAGACAGCTGGGGTCAACTCCTGTACTCCCCCTTTGTGATCCTGATATGGAACAAGGGGTGTAGAAGATGAATGAATAAAAAATAAAAGCCCTTTTAGTATTGTGAGTCAGCACATGAGAGATGTAGCATGAAACAATCTGTTGTTTATGTTTAAGCAGTGTGAAGTTGTGTATGTCGGCGTTGGGGCGCTGTTTTAGAAGAGTTGCTCAGGTGATCAGATTGTTTGACTGCGAGCAAAGCATCTCAGAATGAGATGCTTTCGGCCACTGGAAGATTCACAGCACACCTGCTGCAGATGAACAGCAGCACTTGCTATCCATATGACTTGTCAGATTACACTAATAGACACATTAGCTGTCTCCTTTTTCTCTGGGACCACGTTGATGTTCTGAATCCTAAAAAAAACCCATTGCTTTTGGTTAAACAGGTCATACTAATGAGGTATGGCAACGTGTTTTTTTTTTGGAACATGTTTAGTAATTGAGGTAGTTGAGCAAAATTCTTCTCTACTGCTTCAAGCAAATGAACAGTAAAGAGGTTAAGCACAAGAACTAGGACCAGCCTTATTAGACGGGGTGCAACATGTTATTCAATATGTTACTGTATCTGTATATTGTTGACTGTTATTTTATCATTGGTTATTTATTTATTTGTTTGTTTGTTTGTTTGTTTTTGTTGCTAATTTTGATTTTGAATGCTGTTGTCTGCTGATTTTATGTTGGTGATGTGTTGTTTTTTTCTAGTATAGCAATTTCCCTGATGTCTCAAAGGGATCACTAAAGTTCTATTCTATTCTATTCTATTCTATTCTATTCGTAACGTACGTAATCACAACGGTAGTGATCAGTATTTGTAACAATTAGCTATTGTGCCACAAAATGTAATCCGTTTCGTCTGAAAATCGGATTTTTAAAGAATCAATCCAGCACAAAAACCTCACCTGGTCCAAAGAAGTAGATCAGTCGTTTTTGGAACTCACCAGGGCAACATTTTGCCTGAATCAGTTTGATAAACTCACAGAAGAACCCTGTGTGTTTATGTGTGTGTGTGTCTTCAGAGCAGGGAGACGGTCTCTGCCAAGCTCTGACCAGTCCGTGTTTGAGTCCCAAACCTGAGAAGCCGTGGGAGAAGGACGCCTGGGAAATCCCGCGCTCCTCCCTCAAGATGGAGAAGAGGCTCGGCGCGGGGCAGTTTGGAGAAGTGTGGATGGGTGAGCGAGCTCAATACAATCCGTCCGGAGGTCTGCGATACAATTTAACCTGTACAATCTAACCTGACTTCCTTTTTTTTTTTGCGCTCCAAGCCACGTACAATAAACACACCAAGGTGGCAGTGAAGACGATGAAGCCTGGGAGCATGTCGGTGGAGGCCTTCCTGATGGAGGCCAACCTGATGAAGACGCTGCAGCACGACAAGCTGGTACGACTGAACGCCGTGGTCACCGAGGAGCCCATCTACATCATCACCGAGTTCATGGAGAAAGGTAGGCCTATGTGCACCGTTTGGTGCATACAGTTTTGTTTTGTGTTATACAGTTGACAATCTCCCACCATCATCTAATCGCCAGTGTTTGTTGCCTGGTATTGAGAGTTTCATGCCGAGTTCTTCTGATCTGTGTCTGCATACAGGGAGCCTGTTGGACTTCCTGAAGAGTGACGAAGGAAAGCACATCCAGCTGCCGAAGCTCATCGACTTCTCCGCCCAGGTGAGATAAACCCGGCCATGCCGTCCTGACCGTGCCGCTCGGTTCCCCCGTCGCTGACCAGATGTTCCCTCTCGTTGCACAAGATCGCCGAGGGCATGGCTTACATCGAGGAGAGGAACTACATCCACAGAGACCTGCGGGCCGCCAACATCTTGGTCAACAAGAGCCTCGTGTGCAAAATCGCCGACTTCGGCCTGGCGCGCATCATCGAAGACAACGAGTACACGGCCCGGGAAGGTGCGACACCGACGCGCCTTTCGCATTCATCTGTTTTGCTTTTGCATCTGTTTTGCGGAGGAAAGTTTCGTGGCGTGATTACTTTCTGCCCAACAACCCAGGGGCCAAGTTTCCCATCAAGTGGACGGCACCCGAAGCCATCAACTACGGCTCTTTCACCATCAAGTCGGATGTCTGGTCCTTCGGCATCTTGCTGACGGAGATCATCAGCTACGGACGCACGCCGTACCCAGGTGAGCGGGGTCCCCCAATGACTTGTCAAGCGCGCAGATCGCGGGCTGTCACTCGGACGGACAATTGGCTGAATCAGCAGTTCAGGATCTGGCAGTGCGGCAACTGGCAGCTGCGACAAAACGGACACCAAGGCGACTCAGAGGTTAAAGATACAGGAAACTAAAAATTCATGCTGCGACAGTAACATCTACCTCAAACATTTTCATACGCAGCTATCGTCCTTTTTTCGGGTGACGCGTTGAACGGGCGTTCTGATAAGGAGGCGCCGAAGAGCTCATGTTGCTATCTCACAGATCATCTCTAATTTTTTATGTTGGTTTTCTCCCTCTACCCCCCCCCCCCCCCGCAAAACTGTGGTATGTTTTATGCCTTCCTCTAGAAGCCACATTGCTTTCTGCGCTTGCAAATACCTTTTTTGCTTGCTATTCTCAGTTGATCTCCATCAAAATGCACCCGTAGCAACAGCTGAGTCTCTCTGTCCAACCGATGACTTTCGGTTGACTGAAAGGTTCACTTCCCCTCCACCCTCCAGGAATGACCAACCCCGAGGTGATCCGCTCCCTGGAGAAAGGCTACCGGATGCAGCGCCAGGACAGCTGTCCGCCAGAACTCTATGAAATCATGCTGGAGTGCTGGAAGAACAAGCCCGAGGAGCGGCCCACGTTCGACTACCTGCAGAGTGTCCTGGAGGACTTCTACACAGCCACAGAGAGCCAGTACCAGCAGCAGCCGTGAGCGCCCAGCTCCGCTCCGGCCTGCCACCCCAGCAGGCCTGCTGTACAGTCCACAGCATGCACATGCACGCTCATCAATATCCTCCACATCCGTCTCACATTTTCTTTCCATTCACACGCACTGAAAGCACAAGAATGATACTGTATTATATGAATAATCAATGAGGAAAACAGGGACGTTTTACACTCTGTTACAGTTTTTACAGTCAAAAGGTTATAGGCAGCATTTAAAATGAAGAATATGCTTCAACCTGCTGGCCAGAATGATTATAAACAGCACACGAAGCATCTCCCTCATGTCTTGCACAGTGGGGGGAGGGGGGACGACTATGCATGTACTTGTTGCAACAATGTGGTGAAGCGCCACTCAGTGCCGGCTGCACACTTTTATTACTCGGAATTTATCTACGCCGGTGAATTCAGTCTCTGTGATTTCTTTTCAATCTCACAGCCACAAATTGACCGAAAATCCTCTCAAAAATCAAGCTGATTTCAGGATTGGAACCTATATCCCCCATTTCTAGTCTTCCAGCGTCTTCTGAATCACTTTTTTTTTCTTCCTCACGCACTCCACATTTAGCTCCTCCCTCTTCTTCCGCGTCTGTTGTAGAGACACAGACACACTCCTACAGCCTCGACCTGCATCTTCTGTCCACTTCTTGTCGCTTCTCTTCTTTTGCCTCAGTCTGTCGAGTCGGAACATAAACATAAGTAAAAGTAAAGTGCGTAAAGTTGTAAGTGGGTTTGACCAATTGGTGGTGTGCAGCTCAAAGCTCTTTAACTCTATGCATTGAAATAAAACCAAAAATGCATATTTACACGTCAAACATTCTTCGTAGGTTCTGACTGGCTTCACCCGTTTACACCAAGTTTGACATGAGATCACACTTCACTTCATGAACTTGACATCAAATTCACACCTGGTGTTCGCAGTTCAGAGGACAGAGGAACTTAAAGGACCAAATTAAGAAAGAAAAAAGGCAAATAGACAAAAATCAAAAGCTTCTCAGCTTCTAAAAACAGTGCTGGTGGAAACTGCTGATGTGTCTGGTGGGGGGAAAAATAGAGAAGAAATTGTTCTGCTATATGGAAGTGCAAAATTCAAACCGAAAAAACAGATATTGGCATTATATTCATACATGGTTGACCCAATATAGCACCCCGGTCCATCCACTTCCTGTTTCGTGCTGTGCGTTGTGAAAAGGAAACTTGACAGGGTGCAGAGTTCTGCTTGAAAACTGGCAGACTGGTTCCACCTCACTCCTGTCGTAATTTACCCTGCTTCATTGATAACGGCATCGCTCCCTCTTAGTGCCTCTCTGGTGGGATTCCTTTCTCAAACTTGCTACAAGTCAATCCACATGACATGTACGCAGGTATATATGGTAGAAATGCAGGCCATCAGGACTCGAATGCTTGAATAATGCTTAACGATTCCTATCCTTATTTTTCTAATGTAGTTATATTTCTTAAATTATTGAGATGAAAGGCAATGCATCACTTTGTTTTTCCTTGAGAAGGAAGAAACAAAGTGGGAAAAAAGGAAAAAGTTTGGCGAGTGGGGCAAATTCAAACTCAAAAATCTCCAGTGCGGGTTCGTTCGAATCCCCGGTTTGCGTTTGTGTTGGTTTCTCGTCATTTTAGGCCAGTTTTAAAACGAACAGGTGGTGCTGTTAGTTCCTGGATGATGTATTTTGGTGATACTTCTCCTTGGCTTGACTCTAGTTTTGTCTTTCATGAAACTTCACACATTGCCTCAAGGTGGATGAAGATTTGGCAGCGAGCAAGTGAGGCGCAGTACTGAAAAAGTACCTGCAACCGTCACCTCATGGTAACACCTTGTTTGGTTCCACACACTCGCGATGCTGTTGGATATATGGCTTTTATTTGGTGTTTCTCTCTATTTAGCTGAACTCCAAAGGATAACGGACAAGTTTGTTGTTCATACTTAGAAGCATTCAAGCGAACGCTCAGCCTGACAGGTCAGGTGTCAAAAACAAACACAACATGTGACCAACACAGATGTGAAAGAGGCATTTCAAACGAATCTGATCCACCAAATAAACAAGACGAATCGTATGTTCAGTTCTGCTTTGCACTATTTATTTGGTTGTTTTGTTCTGCTGTAATTGAAAAACAACAACAAAAGCTTGCTGAAAGATCTCATGATTCTTTGCAAAGATGAATTTGTTCTAAGAAACGTGCGACAATATATCTGAGATGTTCAACCCCATATAAATAACCACATTGTGACTCATTGCCAAGCACTGTATATACATGTAGTCACAGATTTAAGAATATTTTATTGTTTTTCTTTGTCAGTGATAAAACTATCTGCCTATTTTCTGACACACAGTTTCAATAAATTCTTTTTGAAACCAAATGTTGTCATTTAATCGCTGTTCTTTGTTAAATCTTCATTCTCAACAGTTTAAACTGACAGGGAAAAAAAACAAGCAATCATATGTGACAGTCTGGCATAACTACAACAGCATTAGCCCCCCCCCCCCCCCACACACACACACACACATACAATGGTTCTGCAAGTGAGCTGTGATATCTTGAACTTTTACTCCCTGGGGTTTGTGAGGTGATGCCAGCAGGAACGGGAAAATCAGTGATTACAGGGAACAGACCAGGTAAAGACACTATAGCCTGTTTCACACGGACCCCTCTGTCTTGGGGCTGTAACTCCCCACCCCCCTTTTGAGGGGGGCGGGTGTTACAGAGCGTCTGTTCGAATGGCACACAGGTGCGCCAAAAGGGAACAAATTTGTCGTCAAAGAATGAAAGCGCTGAGCGCTGACTGGCAAGTGCACCAGCTGCTCTCCCTCAGAGTGGGAAGAGGAACTCGAAAAAGATGCCTGCTTTATATGTCAAGCAGAAGCATGTGGTCACCTGGTTGCCGAAAACTGATGCTGATACCAGCACAGAAGCACAGGAGAAATGCCACAAATTAAAAAAAACAAAACAAAAGTAATTTCTGCTAAACTGCTATTTAGTCGTACGTAGCAACAATTCTAATTCCAGTAACACTGGGAGGTGCTTTTCTGAGATGGTTCCCTCCAGAAGAGGTACTCACTTCTGCGTGGTATCCCAGCCTCAGCGCACTTGTCAGCAATGAGCCACTCGTTCAGCGGGATTCAGCAGAGCTGAATGTGTCCGGTCATCTCATCGTTTGTTTGTTTGTTTTTCTCGTCGTTTTTGCTGTCGTCGTCTGCTACGCACAATCTCGAGGCCGTATATATTTTTGAACACTGCATTTTATCGATAATAATCCCTGTAAATGTTCTTGTACATATGGCAGCAGATGGGACGCAAATATGGTTGTTTGAGATGACACCACTGAGATTCAGGTGTGCTTTATCAGGGACTTATTAGCCATTTCTCAATACCAAGTATGCCGAGTGCGGACTCTCGAACTTCTGAAGTTCGGACTTGGAAACTTGGAAACTCCCGAGAACTTGAGTTCGCAGTACGGTTTTTCTACAATTGGAACGGCAGCATACTCGTGACGTCACTTCTTCAACTTTGGTGTCTGCCGCCCGTATTTAGCCCAGAAATCCTCCGCCATCGCTGGTTGTAGTGAAATGCATTCCTGGATACATGGCTGTCCACACGAGTCACCATCCGATGCGTCCTCATTAAAATGGGCGTGGCAAGTTCACATCCGGGTATCTAACCATACTTGCCGAAACGCAAGTATTGGAACAGGACTTGGGCTGTGACTGATGACATTTCACAAGTCCGCGAAAATGCAAGTACAGACAAGAACGGTTATTGAGAAACAGCTATTGAAAACATGTGATGTGGGATGCATCCAGTCTTGATGTTTTTGGGTGCTCTTTTTGGGTTACTTGGATTATTCTGTTCAGACAGAAGTTCCTTTGAGAGCACAAGATCTGAATTTATTTGATTTAGTGCAAGTCACACATCAATGAGGAACTTGAGGCACCCTGAGAACATGTGTTTTTTTTTCTCATCATTTTGGATCACTGCGAGACCAGATGATTTAAAAAAAAAAAAACCCATCCAGTGCTGCTCTCTCCATCTTGCAAATTTTTTATCCAAACTTGTTTGGAACTTTTGGAGTTATGTATCATCAAAGAGACAAATGCAGACTAACACACAACTTCTTTGGCAGAGGCATCATTCCTCCGGTCTTTGATATCACGTTGTGATTTCACATCTCTTTGTAGTAATTTTGCTTCTAGTTCTGGTCATGAAGTTCTTCTTTTGTGGATTGATTTGTGTTGGCTTTGAGCTTATGTCATCATCGCAGTGTATGAATTTCTGATTTGTCATTATTTGTCTAACACAGCCATCTGGTGGAAGATACAGGAACAGCTACTTGTCCCGAAGAGGAGAGTTTCCTATACTCTTCTGGGGTCTTTTTCATGTATTCACCGAAGGGTGCGGCTGAATGGATCAACCACACAGGACATCATCAGGAAGACTCTTCATCCTGTACTTTGACTTCAACCATCCGACACAAGATGCAGAAAACTTAGAAGCTAATAAAGTCAGGATTTTAGGGTCAAAATTAGACTTTAATTCTACAAAAAATCAAAATAGCCCCAGTCTGTAGATTTTATTTGTAATGATGCTATTTTGTTGTGTGTCATGTACTGTTGTGCTGATTTTACTATATCTGTTGTTTTCATATTATTGTACTTTAAAAAATTGCTCGTTTCAACCTTGGGGACACTTCGACACATAGAAGATGTAAACAAAGACATTCTCATTTTTTATCTTTTATCAAGCATTTGGGTTGTTCCTGTGGTGCTTTGTGTCTCTTTAATTTTGTGTCTTTTTGGTTTCCTTCGGTGTGCAGGTTGCAAGGAGATGCAAGAATTCCCCTTTTAAGCGCCGTTGGGCTCGAAGAATAACACAAAAATCACAGTTACAGCTCTTCTTAACCACTATATCAGGATACATACATATATAAACCATATCAGGAGATAACCTTGCAATTATTGCAGGTGCAATAACCTCACATCATCGCACCCGCAGGGCCGGACGCCAAATCCGTCACGTGACACGATATCGCACAGGCAGCAAACCCCACCGGACTTCACGTGCAGCCTTTTGGACTCCAAGATAGAATGGTTTTGTTAAATTTTGAATGAATGAATGAATGAATGAATGAATGAATGAATGAATGAATGCATTAATGAATGGTTTCAATTTATTATAAGCGTTTTCTGCGTTATAATGTGGTAATATTTTTTGCGTCTCGTGTTTGAGCAGCGTGTCGATTGGCACCAAACAGAACATGTCTGATCCAAGGTCTCTGGTAATGTGACATTCCAGATTCAAAGGGGAAATGCTTCTACGCGGCAGGAAGAACAAGTGTCATTTCTTGTGAATTTTTTAAAGTTCCGAAATAAAACACTTTTTACGGAACTCGAAGCTCAACGCGCTACTTCCGGAACGTCACCAATGACACGTATTCAAAATGGCGGCCATGGCTATGGTAAGTGAAAAGCGAAGTCTTTTCCTCAAACTACACATTGCTCCCTGTCTCTGTCCTGTGAGGACGTGTCGGCGCTGTTTGAAAGTGGCCGAGGTTTGCTTCGGGCTGATACGTGGCAGTATTTCAAAGAGAGCCAGGCACTGCGTCGCCGCCGAGCGCCGCTTTCCGACTGTTTACCATCCTGCTAACTCGGTTAGCTCGCTAACAGTTGCCTAGCTTGGCTGTCACTGTGAGCTGCGGCTCCCCGGGGCTGGCTTGCTCGGTTTTCCGGTTAAAGCTGTGCCGACGGGGCCCGGGCAGCCGCCGCACACCTGGCTGCTGGGCTTGGCAATGCGCTGAAAGGGAAAGCTCGGGGAATTTGTGGGGGCAATTAAGTGTTTGTCTGTGTTAGCCGGCTGTAAGTGAGGTGCCGTTCGAGTTTTGTTGTGTGGTGGACATGTGATAATGACAGTGCCAGGTTATTCCGGCGCAAACCAAAGGGGCTCGTTAGAGCAGCGGTGTGTGGTATAAGCACGAGACACATGAATGTAGTTCAGACGGGTGACTTTCTCCCCGTTAACGTCCAGAACAGAGGCAGTGCTAGCAATCATCTCTCATTCCAGTCTCCACCAATTAAAAAAGCCGACGACTTATTATTTCCATCACACTTCAATCATCTTAAATGAAGCTGCTTTCGTTAGGCCAGCCAATGTTTATCTTTCAATTATGTAGTTAATAACTTAAACTGCGTTATGTTGCCAGAACCGGAAATGATCTTTCAGAGGCAAGTGGCAGAACAGAGTTGCAGGTCGGCTGCTTTTTTTTGCCTCGTGTTGAACACGTAAAAGCTGGTTGTTGTAGTGTTTTTTCAGTGTTTGGTCTGCCTCTCACTTTGCAAATATTTTTTCTGAAGGACACAAAATGTATTTCTTTTAATTCAGTGGGGGAAAAAGTAGCAGTTTGAGACTACAAAATACAACTGTCACTCTTGACATGAAGAGAATTTTTGAAGCTCTAATCAACTGTCCCAATGAAAGAACATACCGCTGTCAATTGTAAGCAGGACAATTTTATTTAATGTCCATTCACACTACATCTGATTAACGTTCTTACAATAACTTAGTTTTAGGGTTTTGGTTGCTCACATTTCATATTGGTGTTGGCTACCATTTCAGCAGTAACAGTAGCCGATGTTGATGCTTTGCTTACTTACAGTTCTTTATGATGTATATGTCAACAGCCAATTCAAACAGTTTTCTACAGACGTTGCAAATCGGACTGTTTTCTGAGTTCGGTGGGTTTTATTATGAATTCGTGCTGGAAAGTGTCAGATCTGGCAACTCAGAATAGGAAGGCATGATGTGAAGTAGTGGAACAAAAATGCACCCCTGCACTCCAGGTTTAGGGGTCTTTGAAGTCAGTGGATTCCAGCAGGCTACAAAACACTTAATGATGGTTAAAAACTTTAAGACATGTATGTAACTGTCAGTTCTTATTGCTAACTTTATAAACATTTTAGGTTATATTCCTGGACTGTACAGCTCTCTTTCAGTGAGATTGTTGCCATATTCCAATGGATGACTAAGTAAAATGAATGACCAGTACGAAATATAACTCAGTCAAATATTAGTGTTTGTTTAATCTATGCAAATGGGTGTGTCAAGTATCTGCTCGGCTTGTTGAGTTGACTTAACACTTTAGGATTAAAGGCGGCTCAAAAGCAGTTGGTTTGACACCAGGAGACTCAAACTAAGTGATTTTTGTCTCCGTTTGGTGCTGAAAAAGTTTTCCTGAAATCGAACCTCTGGATCAAAATAGATCTTTTTCCGCCTGTGGTCCCGTCCTTCCTTCGGTGGGTGCCGTGGATCACGCTTGCCTGTTTCTAAGGAAACCAGGGGACTAAACTCTCTCCAGCCCATCAGTGGAGCTGTGATCCTCTTTAAAAATATAAGTTTTAGGTCACATATCAACAAGTCCCGTCAGCGTTTCTTTGACGTCACTTTCATTTTTGCCACCGTTTCCATTCTCAAATCATCCGAATCAACCTTTCTGTCAACTGTCTAGTTTATTACACAGTTCAAATATTTGTTCAGTTTTTAGGTTTAGTTGAACTCAAAAGAAATGCGTGCAGGCTGTGATTCTTGTGAAGTGTTTGCAGCACCTAACCCCCCCCGTAGCTCTAAACCTCCTGGAAAGTATGCGTAGAATGTCAACAATAGATGTGCAACTGTTCCAGCTGCAATGAACACATAAGTAAACTGTAATATTTCTGGTTCCTGATGGTCACATAAGGACCGGGGGTGTGATCATATTGCAGCATATCAGCGACACATTTGTTGAGCAATCTTTAGCCGCAGCAACTGTTTATACGCAGATAAAATGCGAACTATATCAGACAAGGAGTGAAACTCAAAACAACGTCAAAGAGGAATGTGTTCTGTCTCAATAGACGGCAGGTGATGCAAAGCCTTCTTATCGCTCCACAACCATCCTGACAATGCTGAGTGTCGTTTGATTTGTGACTAACAGATCGACAATGTTCAGTCTTTGCAGTTAGAATAGTGTCGTCCGTCTGGGGTTGAAGCACGGTGTTGTCAAAATGTCTTCTTGTTTAGTTGCAATCCAAATATTCTGCAGTACAGCTCAATTATTGAAGCCCTGTGTTCTTTCACGGTTTTTCATTGTGCTTTTTTTGCCTGTGTGCACTGCTTCAAACACTGGAAAGCTGATAAAATTGACACTGAATGTGCTGCTCAAAAGATTATCTATATTTTGAGGCTGAACAGTAATCATAAATAAACTGACTGACAGGTTTTCCCCAAGATTGTCCACACAATAAATGCTTCATTTGTGGCAGTGTTAAAAAAATCTTGTGTGTACTGGCTCCAGAAACCCCTCCAGAAAATGTTTGTGATGTGGTGAGGAATTAAACAGAGCCTTACAAACTCCATTTCTGACTGGAGCTGCATGCTTTTCCTCTTTGTGAGGACAATTGCTTTAAATATTTTTCTCATAATACAAATGTGATCAAGCTCAATAAGTACGGTACATACGTTTCCTGATACCTCCCCATGTAAACAAAATACCCCTGTTCCCTCAGCGCCTGCTTGCCTTCAGTATGTGTGCATTAGGTGAGAGTACCTGCTACAGATATTATTTAGTTCCTACTCAGTCAAAGCTACAACCAGGCTGAGTCAGGCTGAGAATGTGACGTCAACAGACGAGAGACCCCCGATTGTCCAGAGTGTGGGAATTCGACTGGAATCGAATGGTGAAGGCCAAGAAGCAAGTTTACATCACATTTTACAATATTTTTGTCATTTAAAATCAAAAGTCCATCTCAAAATTTAAACTCAAAAAATTGCCTTTTGAAGAACGAAACATTGAATTCACAAACACTTGATTATTGGACAGGAATTGTGTTTGTTGACTGGTTCTAGTTGGAGACATTTACTTCAGAAAAACTCAAGAATGTTCTGGCAATGCTCAAGTCTCCAACACTCAAAATGGTCCGTATGTTTGTTTAGGCCTTATGACATCATAGCAGTCTTTACATAAATTTTTAAGAGCATCAAGTTGTGGTTGTTGGAAGCATAAACATCATGATTAAATGTTTGTACGGTCCTCCCTCTCTTCAAACTCTGCGCTGTCTTTGATAGCCTCTTTGTGTTAACACGATGTGTGTGCATGTGTGCTTGTGTGTTCCAGGAGACATGGTGGGCCTTGCTGCTGTTGTCCTCTCTTCCTGTGGTCAGGACTTTCTACGTGCCCGGAGTTGCTCCAAAGAACTTCCATGAAGGTGAAACTGTAGATATTAAGGTAAGACTTTGGAATCCGTTGAATCAGCATGACTGAACAATTAACATTGCCTTCACTCTGTCTGGCTTTGTTCAGATCATGGGAGACCTGAACACTTTGGAGGCATAACTGAATAGATGAAACAATTTAAAATCCTAAACTCTCCTGAATCGAGGCCAACAACCAGCCTGAATTAAGACCAAATGACAGTCAGGGATCACTCCAGACTACCGCAAAAGACCGGCGTACACGCAGGCCAAAGGTCCGCCAGAAAACATATAATCAGGTCAAAGGGCAGTGAGAAAGTTAACCTAAGTCTCAGCCAAAGGCCAGTAAGAAACCAGTCTAAATTCTGGTCAAATTTAGCCAAAAAACCTGTGTAAAGACAGAAAAACAGCCTGCAAATAATTGAAAAAGCCTTCAAAAATCACCTCAGTTCAAGCTCCACCTGTGTCTCTCTCTGTGTTTTCTCTTGAAGTAAAGGTCCAGTCTACCATTATTGTCATCATACTTGAATGCGTCCCTCATCCCAAGGTGGATTTCAGCTCTCATATCTGCCTTGTTTGTGTCTCTTCTGTTCTTCAGGCAGTGAAGCTGACCAGCTCCCGCACCCAGCTTCCTTATGAATACTACTCGTTACCTTTTTGCAAACCTGAACACGTGTTCTACAAAGGAGAGAACCTGGGTAAGCCCCCTGATGGTGATGTCAAATGTCCTAAAAGAAAGTGTCTTTTTTCAGCATTTGACTGTCGTCGTCGTCTCCTTGCAGGCGAGGTGTTGAGAGGGGACCGTATTGTGAATACGCGCTATGTCGTGGAGATGAACAAGGACAAGAAATGTGAAATGGTGTGCAACAAAATCAAGCTCACCATCCAAGAGAGCAAGCTGGTGGCGGAGCGAATCCAGGAGGAGTATTATGTTCACCTGTAAGTATCTCTTCCTGCCCACTGAGGTGTCCAAGCTGCTGCCTGCTGGCCAAAAATGTGCTGGTGTTTCACGTGACATTTATGGCTGCAGCAGAACATGTGCTGCTTATGTCATGTCGGGAGCTGATGCTGTTGCGAGCAGAAAAACTGGAGTTTGAAAAGCACCTGTTTAAATGCGACACATCATTGCTGACCCATCACCCATACGGATCATTCTCTCCTTTCACGGGAGTGTTTGTGTCCATACAAATCATAACTGAATAATCTAGCTTTCAATGGGAAGAATGTGACAGTAGGGGAAACACCAGTCGCCTCCTCCTGAGCTTTTCAAACCAGGCTGCAGTCTTGTCTCAACAACACAATGCCAATGTGAGAAAAATAGTAGTGTTACTGAGCAAAGCAAGTGAATGCTGATTCTCACAATTTCAGCTTAGTGACTTAGCATTCATAGACTCTTTGTATGTGTTCCTTCAGTGAAGAACAGTTTGCAATATACTTGATAGTCCACATGTCTAATTTGGTTCGATATCAAGTTATTTATTTCGTTAATAATAAAAAAAATCATTACCTACAGCTTCTATTTGAATGTTGTGCTCCCACGGCTAAATGAGCGGCTGGTCTGTGTCTCTTTGTCAGCATTGCAGATAACCTTCCAGTTGCCACCAGGTTGGAGTATTACCCCAACCGGGAGGCAGGAGGTGAGGAGGAACTGAAGAAGAACATTGCCAAAGATGTCCAGTTTGAGCATGGTTACAGACTGGGCTTCATGGACAACAGTAAGGTACACATTCTTCACGATTTCCTTTTTTTATGTGAAGCGCGTCGGACCCAAGCAAGCAATGGATATTCAAATCTGTCTGGTCAGTTTGAAGAGAGAGTTCCACTTTTTAACCATCTCAAAATTTAATGGAAAAACTCCAGCAAGTCCATATAGGTAGAATCTAACTTTGTCAGGTAGCATCACACCAAAATCCTTCTATGTGGTTGCATGCATGCTAATAAAGTGACAGTTTTTTGTGCAAGAAAAAGCAGGAGCAGTTGGCATTTGTGTTGCACTTCTACTTGAAGGAGGGGTGGGGGGGCAGGGGTTTTAGGAAAAGTTGTTTCTTTCAAAGTAAATCAAGTTGGAGTGTCATTTATTAATTGTCCGTTTCAATGGAGATCTGTGTAATTGCGACTGTGTTGTATGTCTGCATTAAGGGAAGTGATGGTATCGTTCTCGTTCCCCGAACAGTTTTACCTGCACAACCACCTGTCCTTCATCATTTACTACCACCGAGAGAAGCTAGAGGAGGGGGACACCCACGAGTACAGAGTGGTGCGGTTCGAGGTTGTACCACAGAGCGTCAAAGTAGAAGGTGGGTGGTTTTAGCGATGTTAAGTACAGACCTGTATGTTGTTTTATGTCATTTACTTTGGCATTTCTTAGCTGCGATGTGAAGATGTGCTTAAAAAACAAGTCTGTTGTTACCTAAATCCCTGTAGCACCAACTGCACAATTTGATCTCTATCAACCAGGTTAGATGGCAACACGGAAACCAAGATCGTAGTGAATAGAGTAGCAGAGCGAGTTTCGGGTGGCTTGGCGAGTAGTTCGAAGTGTTCAAATTGTGCGATGACAAAGCAGCATTTGTGCTCCTCTCCTGTCAGACCTGAAGGCTGTGGAAAAGGTCAGTACCTGCACTCTGCCCGAGGCCAGCAGTTCGGCTGCCCAGGAGATTGACCCCAACATCGAGAACGACGTGCTCTTCACCTACTCCGTGCACTGGGAGGTCGGTCTTTCTCCAGCCGTTGTAGGAGCTCACCAAATTGCTGGAGACAAACAGCTTCTTTGTTTCCCCTTTTTGCAGGAGAGCGAAGTGAAGTGGGCGTCTCGCTGGGACACATACCTGACCATGAGTGACGTCCAGATTCACTGGTTCTCTATTGTCAACTCTGTCGTGGTGGTTTTCTTCCTGTCAGGTGATTGACAATCATTTTATATCTTATGGCAAAGTTAAACAAATGTGGGAACCTGTTTTTCCCTCAACTCTGAAAAAAATTGCACATACTTGCCCAAACCTTTAATGGAAACTTGACATTGTTCCAGTGCAATTAGCTCATTGGCCTTCATCATTATCCTGCGCTCCTTTAATCAGGCATTCTGAGCATGATCATCATCAGGACACTGAGGAAGGACATCGCCAACTACAACAGAGAAGACGACCTGGTAAGAGGAAAAAAAAAACAGGGGTTTGTTGAACAGAGTCAGTGAGCTCGCTGGCTCAATACACCCTGCCCTGTTTCCTTCTCTCCAACCAGGAGGACACCATGGAGGAGTCGGGATGGAAGAACGTCCATGGAGATGTCTTCAGGCCACCTCAGTACCCCATGATCCTCAGCTCTCTGCTGGGCTCAGGGATCCAGCTGTTCTGCATGGTTCTCATTGTCATCTGTGAGTTTGCCCCCCCCCCCCACACACACACACACACACTCTCTCTCGTTTTTAGATTATCCATCATGCATGTGTAGTGGACACGAAATAGACAGGACCAAAGCGAGAACAACTCACCCCTAGCTGCTAATTGAAAGTAGCACATCTTCAGTGACTTATAGCTATAACTTCCATGTACAATTCTGTACAGAACTATTGACTTCTCCATCCGTCCACGTATCAGAAACCTGATGCATTTCTGGCTCCGATGGAATCAGCGTCATTTTGCAGAGTCGACCCAAGTCGATAAAACCCACACAGGAAGTCTTTGCTTGTGGAATTGAAGCTCCGTCTGCTGTTTTTTAGTAATTCTTTGAGTTCTTTTAATCACTCTGTTTTCTATTCACTTACTGAAAGGCTCCAAGCTGATGACATCATTATCTGAACTTAATTTTTTTATGTACTTTTGCTGGCTCTTAAAATTCTAGTGTTTGGCAAAAAGCAATCATTTTGGTAACATTAGCCATCTCAGAGACAAGCCTAGTGTTGTTTATTGTCACACTGACAAAAAAAAGCAATGTACCTTTTTAAGAAAGTGTGTTTGAGTTTATATAACCTCATCAGGATAGCAAATTGCCATCAATGTTCCATCTTTGTGTTAATTATTCTTTTGTGCGTGTGTGTGTTCCAGTTGTTGCCATGCTGGGCATGCTGTCTCCATCGAGTAGAGGAGCTTTGATGACCACTGCTTGCTTCCTGTTCATGTTCATGGGGTATGTGGGCCACCACTGGACATCATCACCAAACAATGAGCCCGGTGTCAAGTTACACATAGTTTGTGTTCACATCTCTGTCAAAATTACATGAACGAAGAGCACGAACGAGACGAAGCCACTTAGTTGAGACACGAAAGGTCTTCAAAGGCACGAGATAAGTTCCGTAACTGATTCAGTTTCCCTTCGATTCCTCCAACCTGGAAGATTGTGAATATGTAGGCCAATTTTGTTGAAGTCAAGACCACCAAACCAAAACCAGACCAAGACCAAGGAGGGACGAGACCGAATCAAGACCGAGACAAAAGAAGCCCAAACTGGAGAGGCTGTCTTACTTCAGCCTATTGGAGTTAGAATAAGGACCTGGAAATTACTTTTAACCACAAACATGACAAAATGGATACACAGTAGAGTCCCCTTCAAAAGTCTGGACACACTCTCTCACTGTCTTAAAGGAGGAAGTGCATCAAAACTTTTTAATATTTGTCTTTTGCATACAAAAACCAGTCATCTCATCGAGTTTACACGAGGTGTGTTGATGGGTTTGGACAATATAGTGTGTGAGTAAAATAACAACAAACTGAATAAACAAGCCAGAAGTGCTCTGTGCAGTAGCAGAGCAGATGCCCATTGACTCTACGGCTGTGTTTTAAAGTACAACTTCAAATTAAACATGTTTCTAAAGATTGACTCCAGTGTATGAATGTTTACTGCTAATAAAGACATGAAGGTTATGTTTAAAACTGCAACTGCATTGGTGGTCTTAGCGAGAGTAAACAAGGACTCAATAAAGTGGCAAGACCAGTCTGGAGTACACCACGCGAGGCCAGTACTACATAGTGAATGTGGCAGACTTAGGATCACTCTAAAAGTGTGACTTTGAATGCCAGGTGCTAAGACAAGTGTGGACTTTGACAGAGGGAGTACTTTAAGGACACAAGAGCTTAAACAGATTACTCTGGATAAAACATAGTAAAATCTGTTAGAAGTGTTTTTGTGAGGAGCTTCTGACAGAAAGTGTGTGACTTCACCTGATTTAAGTTGTTGTGGGTTTTTTTGTTCCTGAATGGCTCTGCAGTGTATTTGGTGGCTATTTTGCTGGGAGACTGTACCGTACACTGAAGGGCCAGCGATGGAAGAAAGGAGCATTTTATGTGAGTAATCTTTGCCTCATTTCGTGGAGCTGGGTCAGGATCCTGGAGGTGAGGTTTTGAGCTGTTGATTTCTTACTTTTTTTTCCCTCCAGACTGCGACGTTGTATCCCGCTGTGGTGTTTGGAATCTGCTTCGTCCTGAACTGCTTCATCTGGGGGGAGCATTCCTCTGGGGCTGTGAGTAGCGACCACAAAGGCTTGCAAAAAGCAAATCAGAATGCAGACGGCATGACCTTGCATTGCTTTTGGTATCAGTGTCCATCGGAAAGTTCGTCACCGTCTTCTCCCCCCTTCACCCAGGTCCCCTTCACCACCATGCTGGCTCTGCTCTGCATGTGGTTTGGGATCTCCATGCCGCTGGTCTACCTGGGCTACTACTTTGGTTTCCGTAAGCAGCCCTATGACAACCCTGTCCGCACCAACCAGATCCCTCGGCAGGTCCCGGAGCAGCGCTGGTACATGAACAAGTTTGTCGGGTGAGTGGTCAAGTTGTACGCAAGGACGTATGGCCGCAGTTTTGGTTTCTTTTGATGTTGTGCGTAGAAGTAAGTTGATGTTTTGTTTTTTGTTTGTGTTGTTATTCCCTCTCTCTAGAATCCTGATGGCAGGGATCCTGCCCTTTGGTGCCATGTTCATTGAGCTGTTCTTCATTTTCAGTGTGAGTGAAAACATTCTGCGCACTTGTGACTTCTGTCCTCCCATGGTCCGCCCTCCTGAATGATGTCCCAAAAGACTGTCTTGGACATCTGTAGTTTAGAAATGGGAGGGGTCAGACAGAAGGGGCTGTCTCCTATTAGACCCAGGTTTAATTGTGTTGCGTAACTGCCTGCAGGCCATCTGGGAGAACCAGTTCTATTACCTCTTTGGCTTCCTCTTCCTGGTCTTCATCATCCTGGTGGTGTCCTGCTCTCAGATCAGCATCGTCATGGTTTATTTCCAGCTCTGTGCAGAGGTAAGGTCCTTTTTTTTTTTTAATTGGTCATCACATGATGTGACTGGTCCCTGTGTTCCTTCCAGCTGAATGAGATGAATAAGTTAAGTTTCGGACCTTAGAACATCATGTAAACAAGCGTGTGTCTGCTTTGTGTTTTTCTCTGCCCTGCCTCACTGTCAGGACTACCGGTGGTGGTGGAGAACTTTCCTGGTTTCTGGAGGTTCGGCATTTTATGTCCTCGTTTACGCCGTCTTCTACTTTGTCAACAAGGTAAAAGAAAAATAAACCTTACACACGTTTTTAAACTCTTGGCTGCTCCAAGTGAGTTTTGGTTTGACACGATGACAAAACGATGACAAAAGCAGAAAACTCAATTTCAACCGTGGAAAAAACTACTCGATTGGCCAGCACCATGAACACAAGCCCCTCCCCCTTCACCTGGCTTTCTAAGCCTCCCTAAACATGTGTGGCCTGTTTAGCTTTAGGCTCTTGGACTGAAGCAGCCAAAGTTACCATTAATTTTTTTTAGCTCCTTTTTAATAAAACACTTCTCTCCAGTGTGCAAATGAACACAGATTCAGAAGTGTCAGGCATGTGAACTGATGTGTGTTCTGTCGTCGTCCCCCTCTTCCCAGCTGGACATTGTGGAGTTCATCCCCTCGCTGCTCTACTTTGGCTACACCTTCCTGATGGTCCTCTCCTTCTGGCTGCTCACGGGCACGATCGGCTTCTACGCCGCCTACATGTTCATCAGGAAAATCTATGCAGCGGTCAAGATTGACTGAGGGGGGGGGGGGGGGGGGGGGGGGGGGGGGGGGGGGGGGGGGGGGGGGGGGGGGGGGGGGGGGGGGGGGG
>JASSRZ010000053.1:19466829-19482761 GCA_032164315.1 Malacoctenus gilli | reverse complement strand
CATGTGTTTTTCCCCCCCCCCCCCCCCCCCCAGCCTCCCTTCAGAGGCGGCGGACCTTCCAAGGCAACAGCAAGGGAGAACAACCTAGTGTTTCAGTCTACAACACAAATATGTGTTTGTCCTTTCCCACGCTGTTAAGTGTAGCCTTAGCAGCGCAGGAGCCTGCTGAACTATGCAGTTCTGGAGGGAGAGAGAAAGAGAGAGAGAGGAGAGAGCACCCTTGTGAAGGTGAATATTGAAAGGACCACTTCCTCGTTGAGAGGTGACCCCACCTCCTATTTGTTGGGTTTGTATGATACATTATTTTTCTTATGGCTTTTTTTTTCACTCCGTGAAAAGACACATTGTCACATCGCTGTTAAACGAAAGGATGGATCTTAACAAGGGGAAATAAAATTGACACGACACTCAAGTGAAGAGCTTTCCGAAGCTGACGAATGCAATTTGTATCACGGCAACCAAAGGAAGAGATTGACCGTTCAGGAAATGCCGATAAACATGATGTGTACGTGACAAGAGTTGGAAGAGAAGCTTGATACCGTAGCGGCGTCACGCTGGGAACTCCAGCTTGACGCTGTCAGAGGAGCTCCTGCTTTGGTTCAGCCACTCAAATCAATCTGCTGGCTCTTCCGAAGCCCCCATGCAACTAAAGCTGATTGATTGTTGGCAAGCTGCTTATTGAATGTACATACATAGCGTGTGTTTGCTTAGTGAGCACCTTTTTGTCATGTTCTACATCTAGAATATGTGTTGTACTGAGCAAGCTACAAAGAAAAAGCTTTATCATATAAATTTGAGTGCCTTGTGTTAACGGAGCTAACTGTTGTAGCTTCCTCTTCAACATACAAACACGACAGGTTGTACTGAACAAACATCCTAGGTGTCTCATTCAAAATGGCGACACAAGTAATCCTCCTGCTATAGTTTTTTTTATCTTCATTGTATAGAGAAAGGATGGTTTGTGAAAGGTTTATTGATCGAACCGTAAGTTTTTTTTTACATCTGTGAATGTTTGTGTTAAACCAATTGGATGCTAGTCGGCGAGTTGGAGCTTATTTATAATAAATGAATAAAGCTATGGCCTGCTCAAAGTAAACTTACTTTGATTTACTGGGCTAGTATGAGTGCATTTGTTACCTGGATCTGTTGATATCGTCCTGAGTAACACCTTTGCTTTCACTCATCTCCATATTTAATCTGCCGTGCTAGTTTGCTAATCAGTGGTTAACAGTAACTTCTTTGAGTGTTTCTGTTGCTCAGCTTGGCAGCCAATGGGAGCAACTTCCATTTTACATACAGACGTCATAGTGAATTGTTTCACTTGCCGTGACGGGTTACACACACATAGCTATGGCTCTCCATGTTCAGTCAAGCACAGTAAAGTGTTTGTAGCTTTTTATTTATTGTGTAGATATTGTTACTGGTTGGCTATTAGCTTGCTAGCTGACAAACAAAGGTTGCATTTTAGCAGAGGAGCATATCATCTGCTACGCTAACTGGCTAATTAGTGGTAAGCTTCCGAATGAATGCATTTTGACATTCCGTGGTATCAGTCCTTTCTTCCAACTCCTGTCTGAAAGGTATGGGGGGGGGGGGTGATGACAAACTACGATCACACGTACATCAGCATGACTGACTCTGCTGGTGGGACCTGATGCCAGTTGGTGTGACAGGGGTGGGGTCTCATACAGCCCCGCGAAGTTCACAGAAGAATGTGGAGGCTAACATTTAGCGTTCTACAGAAGACGCAATGACGCCCCCCCACAGTATGCAGTGTGCTCTCTGAGCTTTATACATGTAAATGTTTATCGCCATTATGTTTGGGTTGATTGGGGTTTTTTTGTGCCACTTGGTGCATCCTATTTGGGGGCTGGTGGGTTTTTTTTTTTTGTTTTTGTTTTTGTTTTTTTCATGCACTGACGAGCAGTCAGTGCCAGGACTTTATATTGAGGAGGGACAGGCACCTCCATGGACCCCCGAAACCCCCAGAGAGGACCGTACTCTGCTTCAGCTCCTTGCAGTGGAGAGAGAAACAGCCCAGCTTGTTTAGGTCCCGCTGAACTTTTTCCATAAAAAGTGACACCCTTACTGTGTCAGGTATTTGTGTGGTGTATTCCCCACCAGGGACTGACCAGACCACATGTGAGTATCTGGCACGGCTTGGATTGGACACTTGGCTGCTGTCCCCGCGTGTGGATGGACACAGCACCTCCCCTTCGCTGCTGAAAAGCATGAGAGGGGAAGTTCTTTTTTTTTTTCTATTGGACGACTTTGAGGAGACCCCCTCCCAATCATGATGTATGATGTGGAGGGGCTTTACAATGTAAATAGAAGAAAGGAGGGAAAAAATGGCTTTGTATTTGTTGCATTTTTCGCTGTTTGTGGCGCTCTCTGTGATGAATCCAGTCATTGTTTTTTTTCCACCCCTCGCCAGAAGCATGACGCTTAATGATGACATTCAAAAAAAGAACTTGTTTTTGTTTTTCTTGGTTTCTTTTACAGGATTACAAAATGTACAATGAAAAATAAAGCGATCAGTCGAGTTTGAAGTGTTGAACAGAACTCTTGTGGCCCCAAAGAGCAAATTTATTAGAGTTGCATCTAAACATTTACAATAGAGCCTATAATAAAACTTTCCAAAAGGTGCAACTATGCATGAGCTTCAATGATTAAAAAAAATAAAAAATAAAAATAAAGCAATTTATGCAAACAAACACTGAATGTAGGTGGGGACACATGGTTGTATGGGCCTAGTCTGGTAGTTACAGTCAGTCTGGCAGTGGTGGCAGGTGAACGACACTCCTGGAGTGCAGGCAGGTATGGGTGTCTTCAGCAGTGCTTGTGGCTTTTGGAGTGACTGGAGAAGTGGCCTGGTTGGTTGCTGGATGCAGCAGATGGTTGCAAAGGAGGGTGGTCAGAACTTCAAGTTATGACCTGCAAAGCTGGATCTGGATCGACCTCACATTCTCCAAATATGGCTGGATTATATGGCCAAATCCTGCTGCAATGGAATCCATCTTGAAAATTCTTTATTGTTACAATCAACCCCATGCAAGTGGGTTACAACTGTCCCCGAGGGCACTTGTGACAAGCTAGCTTTCAATCAATGTTGGGCAAGTTACATTTAAATTATAATATATTTAATATCGCTAGTTAAAGCTCTTAAAAAGTAATGTTTTTTGAATATATTAGGGCCTCAAAAATGCAACTGAGTTACACAACTTTGAGTTACTGTTGAGTTGCTTTATGTAGAATACCATTAGTCTGTGGCAGCATTCTAAAGTAGAACTGATCAGTTGACAGCTTACACAAGAGAAAAGACAAAATAGAACTTTTCCCCCTATTTTATGAACTGTCAACAACTAAGAATTAACCCTGTTTCCTGATAAAGCACAACTACGTAAAAGTAATGGATACATTCTGAGAGTATCACTCAAATCAATATTATTTAATGCAACTCCACGGTTGACAGGGGCTGCATGTCTTCAACGATGGACTCCACCACTGACCTCTTCATCTCCAGTGGGTGGAGCAGCTTTGGAGATTGACAGAGTTTGAAAGTTTGTTGGTTCCTTTGACTTCTGCCTGGAGCAGCGTCCTCGTCCTCCTCCAAGAACTTCCTCTGTTCTGATCCAGCAGCGTAGTTTCAATCGTTTTGATGTAAGCATGACATCTTTGAGGGTGTTTCTTTAAATGACTTGGACTGTTTGGGGATGTGGAGAGCTCTTTCGGTGTCCCAACATAAATGACACTTTATAATGACATTTTTGTGCTTCTCTTTCACGAAAACAGTCGGATATATTTTTGAAACATTTTAATGAGTCATTGATGAGACCCTGGGATGAGCTTTCTCTCATCCCAGGGGAACATGCGGGCGTCACCAAGGTCCTCTCCATGGGTTGAATCGCTGCAACGCTCAACCTGCTCTCTGTGACTGAGCTGTGATATCTTCCATGTGGGCAAAAAGATGTCAGACCACAGACGCGTCACCGGCACACTGACCTAGGAAGAGTCAGTGTACAGGTGACAGGTGGTGCTGGGATCTGCTCTCCAGGACGGCCCCTGCAGCAGCTCCAGCCAGGGCCCCGTCTGCAGCTCCTACTGGGGCTCTTGCTGAGGCTCCTCCTGGGGCCCCTGGTGCAGCTCCCACCGATGCTCCTGCTGGAGCCCCTCCTGTGGCACGTGCTGTGGACCCTGCTGCTGATCAGGAGGCTGCCCCCTTCTCCCTTGCAGCAGGGGCCCCTGCTGGAGCCGCAGCAGGGCAAGGAGCAGAGGCAGGGGCCCAAACAGGAGCTGCAGCAGGGGTCCTGGAAGAAACCGCAGCGGGAACTGCAGCAGGGGCCCCAGCATGAGCAACATCAGGGGCCCCTGCTGCTCCCAACCAGCTGTTGCTCCTGCTGGGGCCCCTGCTGCTGTGCCTGCTGCGGCACCTGCTACGGAACCTGCTGTAGCTACAGGTTGGGCCTCTGCTGCAGCTCTGCTGGGGCACCTGCTGCTCATCAGGAGGCTGTCCTTTCTCCCTTGCAGCAGGGGTCCTGGAAGAAACCGCAGCGGGGGCTTCAGCAGGGGCCACAGTAGGACCTGCAGCAGGGGCCCCAGCAGGAGCTGCAGTAGGAGCAATATCAGGGGCCACTGCTGCTGCTCCTGCTTGTGCCCCTCCTGCAGCTCCTGCTGCAGCTCCTCCCGGGGCCTCTGCTGAAGTTCCTGCTGTGGCTCCTTCTGAGGCCCCTGCTGAGTCCCCAGCAAGAGCCTCACAAAGAGCTGCAGCATGAGCAACAGCAGGGTCCCCAGAAAGAGCTTTGTCTGGCACTGCAGCAGGATCCCCTGCTGCTCCCACTGAGGCTTCTCATGGGGCCTCTTCTGTGGCTCCTGCTGCTGAGCAGGAGGCTGTCCCTTGTCCCATGCAGCAGGAGCCACCACGGGAGCTGAATCAGGTGGCCCAACAGGAGCAGCAGCAGAGGCCCAAGCAGGGTCATCAGCAAAGGCCCCCACAGGAGCCACATCAGGCACTGCAGCAGGGGCCCCTGCTGCTCCCACCAAGCTGCTTCTCTTGCTGGGGCCCCTGGTGCAGCGCCTGCTGCGGCTCCTTCTGGGGCCCCTTACTGCAGCTCCCACTGAGGCTCCTCCTAGGGCTCCTGCTGCTGAGCAGGAGGTTGTTGCTTCTTCCATGCAGCAGGGGCTGCGGAAGGAGCCGCAGCGGGAGCTGAAGCAGGGGCCCATGCAGGTTCTGCAGCAGAAGCATCAGCAAGGCCCCCAGCAGGAGCCGCATCAGGCACCGCAGAAGTGGCCCCTGCTGCTCCCAGCCAACTGCGGCTCCTGCTGGAGATTTCTCCTCGGGCACCTGCTGCAGCTCCTGCTGCTCCCAGCCTTCTGCAGGCTGCTTCAAGCCTGCTGCTGCTACTGGTACGGCCCCTGCTGCTGCTTCTCCTGCTTGGGCCCCTGCTGTGGCTACTGCTGGGGCTCTTGCTGCTGCTCCTGCTGGGGGCCCTTCTGCGGCACCAACATGCAGCTCCCGGTTGAGTCCCCTCCCTTAGCTTCTGGCAGGAGCTGCAGCAGGAACCACAGTGGGAACTGCTGCAGCGGTCCCAGCAGGAGCTGCAGCAGGAACCGCTACAGAGGTCCCAGGGGGACCTACAGCAGGGGCCCTAGCAGGAGCAGCAGCAGGGTCCCAATCAGGGGCTTCAAAAAGAGCAGCAGCAGGGGCCCCTCCTTGAGCAGGAGCCGCAGCATGAGCAACAGCTGGAGTCGCATCAGGTGCCACAGCGGAGGCCCCTGCTGGGGACCCTGCTGCTTCTCCAACTAGAGCCCCTGCTGCTGCTCCTGCTGCTGCTCCTGCTGGGCCCCCTGCTGCGGCTCCTGCAGCGGTCTCTGCTGAAGTTCCTGTGTTTGCTCCTCCTGGGACCTCTGCTGCAGCTCCCACTGAGGCTCCTTCTGGGGCCCCAGCTGCGGCGACTGCTATTGCTCCTGCTGTAGCTCCAGTTGAGGATCTTGCTGGGGCCTCTCCTGCAGTTCGTACTGCGGCTCCTGTTGCAGATAAGGAGGCTGTCCCTTCTCACTTGGAGTATCTTCCTTGCAGCAGGGGCCGCATCAGGGGTCCCAGCAGGCTCTGCAGCAGGGGCCGCAACAGGAGCTCCCAAGCAGGAGCTGCAGGGCCCCCGCTGCTGCAGCTTCTGCTGGGGAGATGCTGCAACTTCACGATCCTGGCTGGATCTTGTAGATCAGCAAACTTAATGTCAGTCATACTCTCTCCTGCCATGTTGGTCATCTCAAAGTCCAACTATTCAACACAAAACAATCTGTTTACACCTGTCTCTTAAAGTTTTAGAAGTTCTGAGAATATATAAAGGTAAAACTGAAGGCAGAGCTTTCAGCCATCAGGCTCCTCTGCTGGGGAACAAACTTCCACTTGCGGTTCGAGAAGCCAGCACGGTCTCTGCTTTTAAGGACAATCTGAAAACTTTTCTTTTTCATTAACCTTCTAATTACCTCTCTGACACTCCTTAATGTTGCTACTGCTTGTCACTAACCCTATGTGTCTCCCCTGTAGTCTGTCCTCTGTCTTTTTGTATCTCCCTTTCTGTAGGTTCTCCGCGGCAATCAGGAGTGTGGTGTGCAGTACCTCCCACCTGCAGCGAGAATGCAGCCTGTGGCTTAACTGTCGAACCAATGCCAGCTGCTGTTTGGTGTTACCTTTTCGCCACTGTTCTATTCTTCTCTTTCTATCCACTAACCCCAGCCGGTGAAGGCGGTGAACTGCCGCTTCTGAGTCTGGTCCTGCTGGAGGTTTCTTCCTGTTAAGGGGGAGTTTTTCCTCCTCACTGTTACCAACCTCTTCCATTGTGGATTTGTTGGGTCTTTTCACTGATGATGTATGGCGCCATGAGATGACTTTGTTGTATAGGACGCTTTCTAAGTAAAATTGAGTTCCAAGGTCCTACACTCTTGTCTGTTGTCAACAACGACACCAACAATTCTGTTGGTGACATAATAGTCCTGTGATGTCTGTCTGTGCTCCTGTGATCTCTCTGCTTTCTTCCTCGCCATGGCAACTGTGACATCACGGGGATGAACCAGTGCCGCTAACTGCTCGTTAGGCTCAAAACAATTGTTTAAGTTCATGCTAACCGCTGTTGCTTTTTTGCTTCGATGTTAAAAGCAAGAAATGCTCAGTTGCATCCAAGTCAGAACACAAATGAGACCAAAACCATCAAGATGAAGCAGGGGGTGGAGAGCCTCCACGGCTGTGTTCAGTGATTGACGACTACTTCAAACTCTGGAGCTTACCTATCAGTGCATCATTTCACATCTCTGTCTCCCCCGTGTCCTGCTGGCACCAAACTGATTGAAAACTGCTCTAGTGGATCAGACCAGACGAAGTTCTTGGATGAGGGCAAGGACGCCACTCAAGGCAGAAGTCATATGAAGCAACAAACTTTCAAGCTCCGTCAATCTCTAAACCTGCTTCCCCCACTGGAAGTTCATGGCGGAGTACACCTTTAAAGACATGTGGTCCAGTTCATTGATCGAAGTATATGTTAACTTGCAGTATTTGTTAGTGTGACATCATTGAATGTGTCTTTAAATGACTCCTTTCCGTGTGAAACATAAATGACACTTTACACTAACGTTTTTGTCATTTTTTTCCACCAACTTAAAATAGTGATAATATACATTTTCCCTCCTTTATAGAGCTGTGTGAGGTTTTATGCTCAACTTTTTCACACACAGACTCACATAACTCCTAACCTGTTCCTGATTGGAGCAACTGCAAGTGTTCCAACTGGCCCATTTTACAACTGTCCTCGGTCTCCCCTGCAAAAACAATGAACGACCTGCTTTGCTGTATTTTCTGACCAGAAGTGGTGGTTTATGTGGATGAATCGCGGAGGCTCAGCGATTCAGGTAGGAGGAGGGACTTACGAAGTCTAGATGTTTTGGGTGTTGTTACAGCGGAGCGCCAAGTTTATGTGGAAATCTGCCCCCGAAAGCCTGCGAGGATCAACAGTAGGGGATTCCGTAGCTTTGAGTGGCGGCAAAACAAATCTGGCATCAGCCAATCAGAGTTGAAGTTGGCAACGCTGGGGCCAGTCAGCAGGCCAGGAGTGATGTCGGTACGTGTGCAGAGTGAGCAAACGGAAGCTTGTTGACCGTGGCGAGCCGGCGTCGCGCTGCCTTTTTTTTTATGTCTGAAATCAGACAAAACCAACGTTTTCTTTTCCCGAGTCACGCTGCCATTGGCAATCCCATGAGAGTGTGTGTGCATGCATGGCTCTCAGTTGATGTAAGTGTAGGTTGGCTGCACGTTGCTATAATTAGGGGCAGACTTGACACTCAGCTATGCAGGCGAAGTGCAGAAAGGCCTGTGTGGGACATAAACCAGACTGGCGCGGTGTCGCGCGAGACTCACTGCAGGAAGCAGCAGCACATTTATTCTGGTCGAGCGTTGGAAACTCCTCCACCACGCTGGCTCTGCTCCCCGTTCGTAGCACTTTCTTTATGAGTTGTGAGACTGGATCTTGGAAAACATGTAAAAAGAATGATTATATTCAACTTCATATATTTAGGTTTAAAGTGGCCCTAATATACACATTTTGGATGTCTTTGTCTTCGTATGCAAGTCCATAATGACAGAAATTCATCAAGCTCTTTTTCTCAAACACCATATGTCATTATATCTTGATCGTCTCCTTCGGCCCTAATAGACCTTCCTATAGAAACAAGAAGAATGAAGCTCTTCCACATTAAGCCCCACCCCTACAAGGTGCAGGACGCCTCTGATTGGTTAACTACTGGTAGCAGTTGTCAGGAGCGAGCCCATACGCCTAGCGTAGAGAAGTTGTCCAATGACTGAGTCCCTCCCCCTGTGACGTCAGTGAAAAACTGATGTGAAAAAACTCCCTGAAACAGACCGTTTCTACCACCATTGAAACTGAATGGAGAGGCACGCTAGATATCTCAAACATGAGTTTATGTGAAAAAAGGGGGGACTGCTCACTTGTCTAAATGAGCTTTCAACACTTTTACACTGTGAATAGCTGAAAAAAGTCGAAATAGCATAATAGGGCTCCTTTAAGCCGATGCTATGATTTGGTTGGGGGGGGGGGATAAAACTCCAACAAAAAAACGTGTTTCAGGTCAAAGACGCCGTACAGACGAATGGCGTTTTTCCAACGAACAACAACAAAGAGTGCACAGAAGGGATGAAATTGACTGGTTTGTCTTTTTTTTGTTGCTTTTTTTAATCTTTTCAACATAACACATGACAACTCAAAGATACGCTGTACTGTACAATAAGTCAATAGTTCTGTCGTTGTGTTCATCATCTCTTTGGATCAACCAATATACAAATCTGTCACTTTAACATTGCAGGAAAAAACCGATTGCATGTGAGATATGTAGCAAAAAACAGAAAAAAAAACTTCTCACTGTCTTTCTCCGAAGCACATCATTGAGAAAAAAAACAAACAAAAAACTCTCCCTGTAGTTGATTAAACTCCATGTCGGATAAACATAGTGTGAGTTAAAAAAAAAAAAAAAAGCAAATAGTCTTTTGTCGTTCACCTTTTGTTTGTTTGTTTTTCCCCTTGTTTTTTTTTTTCCCAGAGGTGGCTGTGATAAAAAAAAAAATGTCACAAGGTCACTAAACGAGATACGCAAAGAGGTTGGAATGCAAGACTTAACGCTTAGCTAGAAATATATAGAGAAAAAAACAACAACAAAACACTACATTGTGGATGTTGCCCCAAAGCTGAAAAGTTACCCAGAGAGAAAGTGAGAGAGAGAGAGAGAGAGAGAGAGAGAGAGAGAGAGAGAGAGAGAGAGAGAGAGAGAGAGAGAGAGAGAGAGAGCGAGAGAGAGAGAGAGAGAGAGAGAGAGAGAGAGAGAGAGAGTGAGAGTGAGAGAGCGAGAGCTTCTTCCAAAAACCGATTGGCTTTCTTTTCTTCTCTGGTTTCCGCCGATACACAAAAGTCCCTTAAGATGAGTGCGCGCGGACTCTGCGCCTATGAGTCGAGAGAGAGGAGGTAAGGATAAGTGCATCCCAAGTAGGCGCAGGGTCGAGGTAACAGAGCCGCGGCTTAGGTTTTGGGGGGGTGGGAGGTGGGGGGACGGTGCAGCGTGACTGTCGGGAGAGTCCAAAGGATGGGGGGGTTCTTTTAATCTCACAATCAGCAGTGACACCCGGGCAACGCAAGTCAGAATGCAGAGGTAGGCGAGTTGAGAAGTCATCCGACTTACCGGGTGATGGAAAATACGTTGTGGTGTCGAACAATGTTTGAAAAGACTATCACTTTTAAGCGTCAGAATACGATGATGCTCAGGTGCTGAAGGGATAAAAGCTTCCTGTTTCTTGTTTATCGCAACTGAACGATCACAGAAGACACAAATGACGGATGTCACGGTAAAAAGCGTCCTGTCATATTTCGTCTACTGTTCGTAATACGTCAGCTCATGAGGAACCAATCAGACAATCAGCCTTTCAAAACATTAGAAATGTGAAAACTGATATAAAACTGATGTAACTGGTTTAAAGAAAACAATGACGAGGAGCCAAAATATTGCAAGTTCAAAATCTGAATCTTAGTACATGTAAAAACAATAATATAAAAAAAAAAAAATCTGTGTACTTCTACTGCGGTTATCCCGCAATCTGAAATTTACCATAAAATCGCAATCATCTTTAATGTCTATAACTCGCTGTTGGGATCTGAACAGACACCTGCGCCCATAACGCCGCCTCACAAACACAGCCACAGGACCTAAAACTGAACAGCAGCGACACCATCCAGCCGACGATGAGTCGAAGCTCAACAAACTTCCCAACCAGTAACGACAGCTCAAGAGCCAAAACTCGCCGTCGTCATCGGTTTCGCGGATTTAATGTCACCGGTCTGGTCCGGCCCCGCCCTAAAAACTAAATCTCGCTGCACACAGTCCCCTCCTGCTGAGCTGAACTGGGAGTGGTGTTCCAGGTTTTTTCTACCATCCAGCATAGCCTGCAGCCACTTCCTCGAGAAACAATCATTGGGGCGATTCACAAGATCATCCGGTTGGTCAGCTGGCATCCCTTCTACCCACTGAGCTCGTATCTGGAGCATACGTGAATGTTCATGCTCGATTACTTTTAAAAGGCGCTAATTTTGTCGACGGTGGCATCGTCTTTCCGCCGCGCTTGCGCTCTTCATGTCGCCACCATACCCTTTCGAGTGCTTCGACCGGGGAAGTTTAAATTTGATTCCTCAGAGAGAAAGGCAGAGTCATTTCAAAGGGGGGAGGAAGGGGGGGGGGGGCTCTTACGTAGAATGATATTAGTTTTTTAAAGATATATCAAAAATACTGTTATTCTTTCGGAGGAGAGAGGAAAAAAATACACAAAAGGTTTACATGTCAAACTAATGGCACATACATTATACAAGATCAATACAAAATTAAAAACATGTGAACATACAAGCTGAAATTTTTTTTTAAAAAGGAAAAAAAAAACAATTAAAAAAAAAGGTTGAAAGTGCTAGAATTCAGATTAGCTCACGGAAACCCGGGGAGGACAAACTTATTGCATGCCAAAAGCTTTTTTTTCCTAGACCTTTTTTTTTTCCTTTCTTTTTTTGTCTTTTCTTTTCCTAGACTCTTTAAGAACTAAGGGAATATTTGTTACAAAAATAGAAACACTTAATTTGTTTTGCTACAAAACTTTTGGCACGAGCCAATTTTTTTTCATTTATTTGTTTGTTTTCTCCAAAACTACTCTTTTAATTTTTAAAAAATAAAGATCGGCGCATTCATTCATTCGGAGGGTGGGGATCCGGTTTCCGGTGTTTTCTGACGTGGCAGGGGTTGCGGAACCGGGCCTGCTCCTGCGCGTCCAGTCTGGTTAAAAAACACCAGGACCTAGTCCCGTCCTCGAGACTCACGAGGCACAAACGTGGGGTCGCCCAGAGCCGAACGCGTCCTCAAGACGTCCATCGTTGTAAAACGCAGGGCTGGTCTTTTACTCTGAAGGTCCGGCTCGCCACTCGGGTATCTCGACTGACCCTGGTTGTGGCAGAAAACAGGCAAACTGAGCAATATTTGGGGGGAGGTGGAGCCAGGATGGTGGAGCAAAAACTCTAAGCTCTGAGAGAGGACAGACTGGACGCCACAGCAAGCTCCTTCTTGAAGGAATTTTTTTCTTTCTTTCTTTCGTTTTTCTTCCTCATGAAATGCGGCACGATTCGCGATTTTTTCTTTATTAGTAGTAAATTCTTCCAAAAGGTGCTGACTGCAATTTTATTTAGGATCAAACCAAAGTTTGATCTTTTTTTTCTCTCTTTATTACATAAGTCACCATCAAAATAGTGACTTTCTAAGAGGGGAGGGGGGGTTAATAAGCCTCAGATTAGTACAAAACTTGGTTTTTCTAGCAGTGAGGGTTAAACAGTCAGACTGCGTTAGGGGCGGGGGCTCTTCCATCATGTTGGCAGATTTGTCGGGGGCTGGGGGCGGGATTGGTCTGGAGCAGTTTCATCGTCATGTTTCATATTCTACAGTATGATAATAATCATGATAGACAAAGAAAAAAAGAAGAATAACACTCGCAGCACTTTGTAACAAGCAATTGTGCAAAAACCTAGTTTCTTCTCCCGAGGTTTTGGTAAGAAAAAAATAAAAGAAAAAAAAATGAGGTGATGTGTTGTGTTGTTTTTTTTTGTTTTGTTTTGTTTTTGTTCGAGGTCCTGTTTTGTACAAACAGAAAAAAATAATATATCATACAACAACAAAATAAAAACAAACATATGACTCCGGGTGCGACAGCCCCCCCCGAGTCGTGCAGCCCGGTCATGCCTCACCCCCCTGCCCCCCGCCCCCCCTCGCTGCTTTGAATGTCAAAGCTTCGGGGGGGTGGGGGGGGGGCAGGGTTCGAGGGCAGCTGTTGTCCAGGTATCACTGTAAAGACCCTTTTCTTGTTTTGTTTTTTTTTTAACATAAACTAAGCAGCTTGAAGGAGGAGAAGGAGTAATGACAGGGTGGGTGTGGGGGGGTTCTGATGAACACTTTATCTGTTCGTTTTTTGTGCATGTTTTCAGCTTACTGTCCATTTTGAAAAAACAAACAAAACAAAGAAACAAATGTAATCTGAAATGTTCGAGTGGTCTACAGTTGTCGTCCATCTGCAACCGCAGCTAAAAGCAGCAACGTCGCGTTTACTCTCCATGAAGATGCGCTATGTTTTTCAGCGTTTTTTTCCTCTCTATTTTTTTTGAATACTTTTTTTTCCCCTTTTTTTGGTTCTGTTCAACTAAAACTTCTATTTTCATCTTCTGTGGCATGCTAACAGGTTGGGTCAGAATGAACGCACAGAAGTAACTAGAAAAGATTAACGGTAAGGGGGAGGGGGGTTGCGGATTCAACCCCTTCCCGCTCTTTCACTCTCGTGGCTTTGTTTTTTTCGGTGCGACAGGTCGTTCTAAAAAACGCGTCCTAAACTCAGGATGCGTTCACAGCGGGATAAATCTTGTGGGGGTCTTGGCTTGGGGCAGTGGGCAGGGGCTATGCTAAAGATGCCTGGATGTTGTAGTTACAACAGGCACTTGTTTGGGGGGTGTTAAAGCCGGACAGGGCGCAAGGAAGACGAGCACCTGGCTTCATGATTGGCTGAGCGTTAAAAGACACCAGTCTGCCCGTTAACAGCGATATGCAATCACTGATCAGTTGTCAGTTGGCAGCAAATTAAGGACACAAGCTGCGGTGTGAACACAGCTTAAGTCGCAGAGTTTCATAAAAAACAATGTCATCCAGAAAAATAAGATTTAAATCTAAATGGAATCTTAACAACTTTTAGCCGAAACTTAACATGAAACAACACGTTGTTTTTCGAAAGAACGCTGGGATTGACGCGTTCCTAAGGGTCAGTCTTGGGGTCTGCGTCGACGCGACGTTCAGCACAAATCATTTCAGTAGCGACATGAAAGTACCCGAATAATTCCAGTAAGACCCAGTCTCAAAAATGTACTTTTCATGCGACTTCTTGTTTTTTTCCCGAAATCAGTAAAAACTCAAGTGGACTGCGTCAAATTAGCTTGATGCTGGCAGCCACGGGGGGGGGGGATGATTGCAAGACTGCAGCCACTTTTCCATAGCACACGTTGACATCGACTTGCTTCGACTTGGCTCGACTCACTTCGATTTTGGTCGTCGTTTTTGAATTGCTGGCACGAATTGTCCCTCACATCTGGCTTTCACAACTGCCCCACCAAGGGAGCACCTTAAAGAAACAAGTGGAGTCACTCCGAGTGAAAATGAGTACCGTATTTTCCGCACTGTAAGGCGCACTGGATTATAAGGTGCACCTTCAATGAATGGCCCATTTTAAAATTGTTTTCATATATAAGGTGCACTGCATTATGAGGCGCACAGAATAAAAGCTTGTAGTGGATGGGGACACGTTCTGCATTCCCTTACTACGATAGCCTTTAGTGACCAATATTGACCCATATGCAAGGTGCACTGGATTATAAGGTGCACTGTTGGTTTTTGAGAAAATCAAAGGCTTTTAGGTGCGCCTTATAGTGCGAAAAATACGGTAGATGCGAGTGAACTCTTTGAGGTGTTCTCTTCTGCATGAGTTGATCATTGACCTCTAATAAGTTAAGTTGACCTTTATTGATCCTCCTTGTTGAAATTCCCTTCCTATTTATAGTTAACCTTAACTACCCGTGCTGGGAACAGTGGGGCGGCTGTAGTGCTGCGTTCAGGGACTGAAACTGGCAACCATGTATGTTGTATGTTAAGGGGTTCCAACATACTCCTTGATCAGAACAGGGTATTTAAAGTCTTTGGTGTTCAATCAGATTATCACTGTGTCCATATAAACACAGTTTAGGGTCGTCTGAATATGGTGGAGGGATCACTCCAAGTTAGGTTATGAGGAGCCATTCGATTTGCATTCCAGGTTGTGCCAGCATATTAAGTTAAGTACAGTTTTGTTTGTGTATTTTTGCGACTTCAATAATCATCTTTTACGAACAATTCAGGCAGAAGTCTTGGACCATCCAAAGAGCTCACCGTAGCGTTGTGAAGTACCACAAAAAAAGACGGAATCTGCAGGTTGGATAGAAAACTGAGGTGGTTTTCAGGCTGAGCATCACACCGAAAAGACACAAAAGTCTGGGGGGGAGGGGGCCGGGATTCGACTCCCAGCGCAGGGAATCAAAAACAAAAACAATAAAAACGGAGTCCATCTCACTGGACATGTCCTCCAGCATGTCAGCGTTCCTCTGACAATCCTCCACCTGGTTCAAGTCCTATTCAGTATTACTACAACACCATAACAGCCTCCTATGAGTCCTTTTTTTTTGTTTTCCCATCCACAGTTCTGGTTCCACTACGACTAACTCCAGTACACATGAAGATCGGAGTTGAATACGACAGAGAAAGCTTAAAAAGAAAAAAAAAAAAGCTAATACTTCATCCATTTTTGTTTGATCATGAAACAAAAAAGCAAGATACACACAAATGTAAACCTGCCAGACATCAAATAACATCATCACCTAGTTTTTTAATACGTCTAATTAAAATACGGTACATCTTTACTGAGATAAAAGCATTATAATATTATTTTTTTGAGATATTTCGTACACTGCAATAACATTCCGTAACACTTTTCTGTTTCCCCCCTCGTCGATCACACTCTTGTTCCTTTATTTTATATTTCCTTTCACATATATCAGGGTTCATCATTGCCATGACTATGCATCTGGGTGGGGTTTTTTTCTCTTTTTTTAAAAAGAGCGCCAAAAGAACGTGTCGGGAAGATGTGTTTGTTTTGCATTTCGATGAGGAGGATACGTTTTGGCGGAGACAGGGGTGGAGGGGGGGCGTGGAGAGAGTGGGAAATGAGGAGAGTATTGTTCCTAAGGGGGGGGGGGGGGGGGGGGGGGTTGCGTGGTATTCTCTGG